>JASDQU010686182.1:26063-74911 GCA_032191745.1 Picea mariana | reverse complement strand
ACAAATTAAGACAAAAATAGAACTGACCAAGAAAATGTACCTACAACCCCTTGAGTTACTATAATTGAAATCATAGTGATAAGATGCCTTTAAAATCACTATTGTCTAAAAATGTCATTGACTCATTAGAAAATCATAGATACATTGACAAAAAATACCACAACACTTGAAAACCGCCCTCTTAATATGAACTCAATCCAATTAAATGAAAATATACTTTCTCTGCTCTAATAAATTAAATCATCATCATTGGAAGGCATGTACCACAATTGCAAGTTCAATTCCATTCAATGGTCTTGATATTACAACCACTCTAATAAATTAAATCATCATCATTGGAAGGCATGTACCACAATTGCAAGTTCAATTCCATTCAATGGTCTTGATATTACAACCACTCTCGCACATTGAGAAAATTGTGAAGTATGTACAAACTATAACTTGTTCAGATTTGGACAATCTTAGTGATGAATATTTGATGTATTGATTTATGAAAGATGCATAGTTATCTAAAAAAGTTGATTTTTATATTTTCATAATTTAGATACATATTTCTTTTCTCATAATTTAGATATATATTTTTAAAGATTTGGACAGTCTTAGTGAAAAATATTTCACGTGTTGATTTAGAAAAGATGCAAAGTTATTTAAAAGAATTGATCTCTGCATATTTGTAAACCATCTTTATTATCCATAAATTCTATAAAGTTTCCCTTGATTTTTGTGAAATTCTTGTTCTTAAATCTTGTTTTAAGATGCCAATTAAAATTATAAAATATGGATTCTAGCCAATGTTGAATTAACATAAAGATACAATTTTTTATACAACAASACTTGAAAGTGAGTTAAAGAGATTTTGTGACATTTCCTCCTTAGTGATGACAGTGTGGTTGCATAAATTGTTTTTTCTTGTTTTGCAGTACATATGAAAAGTTTTATTATATTTTGAAGATAAAACCTAAATATTTGATAATTGAAGATTGGAGACTCACCCTCTCTCTTCACATCAAATAAAAAAAAAGTTGAAGAATCACGCTCTCTTTCCACATTAAATCCAATGTTCAGTGAATGCAATATAGCTACTACAATGCGAAATATAACCTTTTAATCTCCATCAAGTCTAATGTTTTAGGAATGCAATATAGCTATCACAAAGAGGAAACTAATTTTTCGTTCTTCAAGATCTATGCCAGAAGACACACGGCTCTCAGTGTTCTATGATATTATTGAACATGCCCATCCATTCTAGAGTCTCATAAGTATTTCTCTGGTTCTGATAGTGGAATATTCGAGAGTCCCCCAGTTTATTCAGTTGATAAAACAAAGGTAGTTTCTATCAGAGTTTATGTTTTGTGATCATCATTGCATTACAGTTGATAAAACAAAGGTAGTTTCTATCAAAGTTTATGTTTTGTGATCATCATTGCATGGAGGTTAAACTCAGAGTAGCTAAATGTTTTACAGTTTAGTATGGGGGAGATGTTTGCATTGGAGTAGTCAAACTCTACAACCTAGCATTGGAGTAAAATACCTTAGATTGTCTGCATAGTGATCATCATTACACTTAGACTAGCGAGGTGCTTTACAACCTAGTATGGAGGAGATGTTTACACCTAGAGTAGCTAGGCTCTATGAGTATAAATAACTAAGTATGTACAACATCTAGAATATTAAACCGGGTAGATTCATCTTAAACCTGGATCTATCAAGAAGCACCTAGAAGGATCAAATTTTTTGAGGTGTAATTTTTTTCATTTAATATGAAGAAATTAATACTTGAATAATAAATTTTTTTAAAAAAATCCAAGTTTAAAATAAATCTATGTTAGTGTATAAATAAATATACTAACATTTAAAGATAAATGGAATAATAGTACCACAATTATTTGGATATTATTATTATTACTATTATTTGGAATTCTAATAAATTTATTATCACTCTTACATAAACTGATTAAAATTTTGTTCTTATAAAATTGAAATTAAATTTAAGATATAAAATTTGAAATCTTAAAATAAATTTGAAATCTTAAAATAAATTTGAAATCTACATTCTAAAAAGACTTAAAAACTAAATGATTACTAACAACATTAAAGTTTTCATATTTATAGACACTTACAACAAAGAGTTGAATAAAAACTAGCAGAGCCACAAGTCACTAGTGTTTGGTAAGAAAATGAAACGTTAATCACTCAAAGGTGGCAATCAGTGAACCATCATAGTAAATTTTAAATATGATTAAGTAAAAGTAAAAAAATAAACATGTAAACTGATGTCTTTATAATAGTGAGGAAGTTAGTGGTTGAAATCACAACCATTGATTTATTGGGATGACTAAGAATATTCCAACAATATTTAATCTTGTCCATGCAACACTGATTAAATACTAAAAACATATTAAATATACCCATTGTTAATAGATATACACCTTTAGACATAATAACAATAAACAAACACCACTAAAGTTTTTCATATATATCAATATTAACAACAAAAAAATTGAATAAAAATAACAATTAACAAATACCACTAAAGTTTTCATATTTACCCGTATTAACAACAAAGAGTTGAATAAGCATAACAATAAACAAATAACAAAGAATTGAATTAAAAAACAATAAACAAATACCAAAGATTTTAGCAAAAATCCCCTTACAAACCTAGATAAATTGAAAAGGTAAATTGAAGGGCAGTATGGAGTCTCTATTTAAATAGTCTCATAGATGAATATATAAATAACAAGACCAGCTGCAGATTACAAGATTTACTACAAGAATTACCAACTGTTCCTCACTACTGTGTGCAGCGATGCCCATAAAACACCAGTGAGTATTTTCTTCGACTTCTTCCTCATATCAAAAGTAGTTGCACCATCTGTCTCTGAGAGCGTGGTTTCGAATCCCAGATAGTCCATTCGAAGCAGCTGCCATGGCCATCCAGTCCATTCGAAGAACGACATCCCTAGTGGCGTTTTAGCCTAGAGCTGGCAGAAGTCAAAAGGAAGCAGGAAAAACAAAAGGAAGCAGAAAAATGCTATGGATGTTCGAAGCACAAAGTAAGAATTGTGGATCTGAAGCCTACCATCAGAAGCACTCGAACAATGAAGAAGTTGGAGGCATTACCAGGCAGACATACGTTCGGACATGGAGGTTTATCAGGCATTATAGAAAAGCATGGTGGGAGTCTGCGCTAGGAAAGTTATATCGTGTCATTGGGTGAAGAAAAATAGAGCATTTTTCATGCAGTTAGCCACAAAACTTTGGGAAATGATGGCAACTCAGTAGAGTGTAGTGTGTGCATTTCAATGATGACATGGTGCAGTGTGTACCGTCCAACTAACCAATCAGAATTTTTTATTTTAAAAATATTTTAAAATCCTGATAAATATAGAAAATAAATTATCCCATGCAAATCATGACTAACAAACCAATAAAAAATTTCATGATTTCATTTCAAAAAATAATATAAACAATTTTATTTTTTAAACAATTTCAAAATATTAAAAAAAAGAGCCACAAAACTTTGGGAAATTATGGCAACTCAGTAAAGTGCAGTGTGTGCATCTCAATGATGACATGGTGCAGTGTGTACCGTCCAACCAACCAATCAAAATTTTTTATTTTAAAAATATTTTAAAATCCTGATAAATATAGAAAATAAGTTATCCCATACCACCGCTAATTAATTCAAATCATGACTAACAAACCAATAAAAAATTTCATGATTTCATTTCAAAAAATAAAATAAACAATTTTATTTTTCAAACAATTTTAAAATATTAAAAAAAAAGTGACTGAAGTAAATTAATGGAACTCAGGTTAAAAAGTGACTGAAATGTATTAACAGAACTTAGGTTAAATAAAGCAAAAGTTTACAAAGTAGAGCTCAAATTGTAACAACTAATGTAATAAATTGCACCAACTAATAGGCGGTCAACCGTTGACCGCCATGTGAAAGCTTTAGTCCCTCAGCAGGCAGGGACTAATAAAGATACTCCTACTTTAATGTCAAAGATCCTTTTTATAATTAATAATGTAATTTTTTAATTTTTTTTTAATATGTTTTTGTCAAAGATTTTTTTTATAATTAATAATGTAATTTTTTATTTTTTTTTTTAATATGTTTTTTCCCTAGTCTAATGAAGTTTTTTTTTTTTTTAATGTGTATGGTGGGATAGTTATATTTTACATAGAATTCTTTTAAATTTTTAAAGAAAATTAAAAAGTGATAAATATTTATAAAAATTAATTAATCTTTTAACTAACCTAAAATGATAAATGATTATAGAAATGACTAATGACTTAAAAAAACCAATAATTAATATTGAAATGGGTTATCATATTGTTGTTGATCTACACTAGTTGAGAAACATCTTTTACTTATAAATTAATGTAACATTGATTTCACCAATGTTATAATAGATATATTGGAAGAGCTAAATTTTTTTTTATTGTAGTTTTATTGGAATAGAGGTTGAAGGGATTTCCTAGATGATAGAGACGAAGAGATTTTGGATTATGGAGAGGATACATTTGATTTGACTAATATGTCTATTTTTAGATTCTATAAGAAAATCACCAGTTTTTGGCACAAGGACAAAAATTCCTTTTGATCAAGTGAACTTCAAGATAACTTTAATATTGTCAGTTCATAGGAAACTTAGTTTACAATAAGGTAACCACATCAAGGGATAATGTTGTGGTTTCAAAAATCCATAGGTCCCATACTTAAATCCTATGACGCTTCCAAATTTAAGAAAATTGCTTACTAGTAGTTAGTTTATGTAGATTAACTTGTTCAAAGTTAAGTGTTCCATCTTCGTTATGAATTCTTCTTTATAATTCTAAAGTTAAGTTATTGTTTTCTTATGTGTGAATTTGGACTAGAATTCATGGAGAATGTATGATGTTTCTGTTGGATCATGTTGTCATTGATGCCAATGGTTTGATTGATTGATGTCAAGTGATTGATTGATGTCAAAGGATTGATTGATTGATGATTGATGTAATATAATATGTATTGTCCTGGATGAGAATGCATAGATGAAGATGGATCAATGAGTTGTCATTGCTACATGATGAATATGGATCGATGTGGTTTCATTGGTATATGATGCATTGTTGGAAAAATGTATAGATGACTCATTATTGTCTTATCATGATTGATAAGGTGCACAAATGGATGAACTCCAAAGTGGTCCCCTTATGGTGAAAGCCCTCACGGGAAGACGCTTTGCGGATTGAGTTATCCTAGAAGAATGGTTGGAGGACCCATGCTTGTATGTGGAATAACGAGATGAAGATCAAGGAAATTGTTGGTGAAACTATCCTAGATGGATAGTGATTGTCATGTCATTTCTGGTGGTATGTGGAATGTCACATAACTCCTCATGGTTTGAGAGTTATTGCCTTACGAAAATGAAGGACCCCCACATGAAGGCTTGAAGCCCCCAAGGTCAAAGAAGTCAAAGTGACCTAAAAGAAGAAATCATTATTTAAATGATAAAGTAAAGTGACAAAGTCAAGGTGGATTATTAATAAAGAGAAGTGACAAAATCAAGAAATGATAAAGTAAGGTGACAAAATCAAGAAGGAATATTTATGGAAAGTGGTTAATCCTAAAAATAAAGAAAATAGGTTAAGTGACCTAGAAATGGGTTGATATTATTTAAATGATAAATTAAAATGACAAATTCAAGGTGGATTATTTAAATAATCAAGAGAAGTGACAAAATCAAGAAATAATAAAGTAAGGTGACAAAATCAAGAAATAATATTTAAATGATAAAGTATTGGAGAACTTTTTATTTATGGAAAGTGGTTAACCCTAAAATAAGAAAAATAGGTTAAGTGACCTAGAAATGAGTTAAGTGACCTAGAGGATGAAAGTATAAATAAGATAGCAATGGTCTCTTGTAGATCATCCTTTTTGTGGATCAATGGAGAGCTTCTTGTGAGAATATCTTTTGGAGTATTGATGGAGAGTGTCTTGTGAGAGCTTCTTGAGCATTTTTGGTGTGGAACACTTGAGCATATTGAATATCTATAGGTGACTGAGGTAACCAAGGATATCTAAGCCGAAATTCTGAGGAAAGTGAAGAAAAAAAGGCCGAAATGCAAGGAAGGATAAATTCTTTTGATGGTGCTTTCTAAGGTATGTTATTTACAGGTCATCTCACCATTTTCGCTATAAATTTTTTTCTATAATGATTCAGATCCTGAAATTTCTATGCAAGTGAGAAAACATATCCAAGTATCTGCGGTTAAAAATTCATCTTGTGGGTCGTTGTATTTTGGGAGTTACACTCCGTGGAAAATAGGGTTTGTGACCAGTCCTGAAACTAGTCAAAAACAGGTGTTTCGGGTAAAAACGTCATAACTTCTTCCTAACAGATCCAAATTCAGTGAGACCAATTGTGTTGGTTAGATTACAGTCTGTAGTATGCTTTGGAATAGTTTCAAATCGATTCAACAAATATTTCGTTCGGGGCACACTCTACAAGGTCTCTCTCTAGAATAATCCAGAATTCAGCAAGGTATGCCATTCTTGCTATAACTCCTTTTCTGAGAGGTTACAAGTAGTGCCATCTAGAGGAATTGCATAAAACACACTAAAGAACATTTTGTATCAGTTTCAGATCTTTATTCATTACAGGTACAAAGTTATGATTATTTCAAGTAAGGGTTGTTGACTAATCCAAAACTAGTCATGGTTGAGACAAGCAGTTGATGAGTTGGCACATACATGAGGTGTATAGTTGATGATGTTGGTACATATTGTTGAGTCATTGTTGATGATTAGTTGACACATGATTGGTATATACTTGGTACATGGTTGGATGCACTTGTTTATGGTACATGTTGATTACAGGTTGTTTGACATAGGTTGGTGCATGGTTGATGCTCTTGTTTATGGTACATATTGATATATGTTGAGGATTGTTTCCTCATCTCAGTTGGTGCTAAGAATGTAAGATGAGTCTTGCATATAGAGCTGGCGCTCTTGTAGAGTTGTACTCTATTCAATTTTTGCTGAAAAACCCCTGGATTGAAGTCCATAATAAAAAGAAAAATTGTACATACATCTTGTGTTCCTTGTGGAGATGATTTGTTGATGATATATTGTTGATATATGTTGCTGATATGTATTCACATCTAACTGATTATTAATGACAACAACGAGTAATGAGTAAATGTCGAATGGTAACTAATGAGTTTTGTGTAAGAGGGAAGTTTTGGGAAAAAGATCCCCACACTCATTCACCTCCCCCTCTAAGTGTGGTAGGTGTGTCCAACAGTTTCATGCTAGCTTTGTTGAAATAATTAGATGTATGTTTTTGTGGAATTCAAATAACCTTAGAGTCATTTGGCTCAAATTCTTGTTATGTAATCAATATCATGTGTGCATTTGAACTTGAGTGGCAATGGCTATAATCTGTTTGAAGCATATTTGTAGGTTGACATGGTCGTAGGCTAAATCCCAACTGGTGTTGAGCAAGAGCTATTTGGAACCTACAACTTGCTAGGCCTTTGTCAAAGTCAAAGTGTTAACTTACGTGGTTGTTTGACCTTCCTTTTATTTATTTATTTCAAAGCATCCTTTTAAATGGTTGGAAGGCCTTGATTTCTTTCAAAGTATTCATTTGAATGGGCCAAATCCGTATTTTTTACATTCAAATAACACCTTTGAATAGGCCAAATTTAACTTGAAAGTTGGGCTTTGTTTGAATTGGCTCGATAGATTATCAAGGGCATTCATATGTTGTTCCTTTGAATTGGTCTAATGGCCTATCAGGGGTAATTGAATATTGTTCTTTTGAATTGGTTTGATGGCTTAACAATGGCATTGGAATGTTTTCCTTTTGAATTGGCCCGAAGGCCTACTAGGGGCATTCAATTGTTGGTTTTTTGAATTGGCTCGATGGCCTATCAAGAAAAATTTGAAAGTTGTTCTTTTGAATTTGCTTGATGGCTTGTTGGGAGAATTTGAAAGATGTTCTTTTGAATTATCTCAATGGCTTATCAAGAGCATTTGAAAGATGCTCTTTCGAAAGTGATAGTGTTTGATAAATGAGGTATATCCACACAAGTTGAACACCATAACATAACCACTCACACAAACAAATCAAATATTAGTACACCAATGTATTATGTGGTTAAATACAATTAAAACCCTAAAAAAAGGAAACAATACATGGGCGTAGCCAATGTGGCCACTTGAGGCAATATATTAATGAAAAAGGAAAATAATTTACATATGAGTTTCTAATAGTTGATCACCAAAAACTCACTCTCCATGCTCTTTAAATAGAGATAATCGACCAATTGGGTGCTAAGCCAAGGATCAATGTAGCCATTAGTATCAAGAAGAATATGAATCGTCTGATCACTTTATATATAGAACATAATCACGACCATCAAATTAGATAATTACAATGCATACTAAAGAAACACACTTTACCTAAAGACACATTAGACCAAGTTGATCTTAATTAACTCCTATGTGTCTAAATATCCTAATAGCTTAATGGGATATTTTCTTTCAATTGGGCATATCTTTGAAAGATGCTTGATGGGATCTTTCGAATAGGCTCAATGAGCTTGATGTAGTATTTTGAAGTGGTATCTTGGAAAGAAGCTCGATGGTTTATCGGGTAGATCTTTCGAAAGTGGTTGATGACCATATTTCAAAGATGCCCAATGGTCTATTAGATGGATCTTTTGAAAGAGCTCGATGGCTTTGCCTAGGGGGATATTTAGAAGAGTCTCAATGGCCTATCTTTTGTGCATTTGTTTGAACTTTCGAAAGGGCTTGATGGGTAATATTTTGAGAGGGATTGATGGCCTTGCTTTTGAATCAGGTGGAACATTCAAAGGAAACTGATGACCTTTTCTTGTGAATTGGGGTCATATTTAAGAAGGGATTGATGTGATATTTCAAATAGGCCAGGTGGGTTATTTGAAAGGGGCATGATGGCCTAGATGTATATAAGTATACTTTTTGTTCTTTCAATGGATGAATTGAGGTGATCTTTAGATAAGTTCCAATGTGTATTTTCAAATAGGGATGATGGCCCATTGGTTGTACCTTTGATTTGGGCTTGATAAGATTTTAAAGAAGGGTCATGTGTGGTATTTGACCATGTAACTAAAGAATATTTCAAAATAAAATACACTAATGAAACCCTAAGAGGGGTTAAGTTTAAATAAAAAGAAATTAATAAATCCTCGAAGGGCCAAGATCTATGGGAAAAGATAAAAAAAGTTCCACTCCTCAAATGTGGTGATAGAGGGAGATGGGTATACATGATAGAGAAACATTAAAGATCATGTTACAACATTGGGTTGCTATGGGCGAAAAATGTAAATGACAAAGTAGGTTAAGGGAAAATTTACAACACTCGACCTTTATGGGTGAAGAAATCATAGCTCATGTTGCATCATTCAAGATATTATAAGTAGAGGATGATAATTGTGTGGAGGAATTCATGATAAGTGCTTGATAGAAATCCTTAATGAGGGAACAGTGGAAAAATGAAGAAGCGATAGATAGAATATAAACTTCTCAAGTATGTACAACTTCTAAATTTGAGCTTAGAATTGAACACGCATACAATCTTTGGAAATCTTATTTAGAGGAGAACATATTAAAAGACTTAGTCTATGAAGAGGTACCTATGATTTTTCTAGGAAATGAAAAGAACATAAGGCTCCATTATTGCATAGGTGCTTCTAGTTACTCTGAGGTATTTACAAAGTGGGGCCTTTAGGTTGAAGTTGACAAGGTAATTTATCAATGTGGAAATGACGGGGATGATTGTATAATCCATAGTGACGATTGCATAGTAGTGTGGAAGCACACTTTGAATGGGCAAAAGTAAGGTAAAATAGGTGTCTTTCAACAAGAGGTAAAATGCCAGATCAAGAATGGTCAAAGTACTTGTAAATACCATAATATTCTTCAATGAATAAAAAAATGGGTAGGTCATTAGAAGGCCTGGTTGGTAGAGGAAATATACTAAGATAAAGGGGGAATGTACCTCATGTATGAGATGGGTAAACCATCATATTGGATAATATGTATGTATGCTTAAGAAGAGTTGTAGGATATGAGAGAACAAATTATGTATAAAGGTTGAGAAACACTAATGAACTTCACTTTCCTAGGAGGTAATTGCTGATATGAGACCCAAATATACTCAAGTCTTGATTGCCTTGGGAAGGTGGAGAAAGGTGTTAAGAATCAAAGGAAATCTAAAAGAATTATGAGACAAAGTGATGTGAACGATGAAATTCAATCCACATGGGGGTTACTAGCAAGGGAATAAGGCACCTCATTGTGCGAAACTATCTTGAGAGAGAGTAGGAGACATAGTGGAGCTTGACTTAGAATCCTTCATGGAATGGAGGGAGAGTTCCATAGTTGGATAAGGATACAAAGGCAACTCAAGACAGAGCAAGGATGCATAATTTTGGAGGTATCCAGAATAACACGTAAGTAGGGATTTGCTAAGAATACATCCATTATAATGAGGAAATATCAAATTGGGCTTCATTGAAATTGATCAAAGGAAATGGAGCATTAATTTTTAGACATGGATAGAATGCAAAGGCAACCCAAGGCATCAAAAGAGCTAAAAGATGCCAAGAATTGGTTGTAGCGGTAGTGGTGCATATGAACAACAAGGCAGTGTGATAATCATTAGAGAAATTTTGAGGTCTAAAATGGGCCTCCTAAGGAAAATAATAAAATAGTAAAAAAAATAGCTATGAATTTTCAAAGGGAAAGAAAAAAAATTACAACTTTACTCAAATTTCAAGTGTAGGCATTCATTGGATGCATAATTTAATTCCACGTCCAATGAGTTTCTACACTTGAAATTTAAGTAAACTCGTATGGAGATGAGTCAATAATATGATTAAAAAAGTGGTTTCTTTCATTCCCTCCAAAACTATTTACCCGTATGGTTGACATCATCATCTTGAATACCGTTAGTTCTTTTAAAATTGATGTTAATAACACATTTTTTTTGTATTGAGGCCCATTTTTTACCTCGGAATTTCTCTAATGGAGGGAGCTTCTCTCACCCTAAACTCTCTTTTGTTTATAGAGTAGAATTGTATGTTTTTGAAGTAAGAAGTATTTAGAGTTTTATCTGAATGAACTAAGCAATGCTACTTGGGTAAAAAAATCATAGTTTATGATCTATTGTGTGAATGGAAATGAGTCCATTGAGTATATAATCTATGTTGTGAAATTCCATGGTATGTAGAGGAATTGGAAGGGAGAATTTTCCCTAACTTATCTCTTACTATGTTCTTTATATTCCTGTAGATTGAGAAATATGCTATGTATAAATGAGTATAGCATAGGAATGCTATTGAAATGAAGAAAGTAAAAATAGTTGGAGTATGTGTGCATGAGTGAAATTTATTGAGGAATAATATGTGGTAGAGTGTGAATACACACATGCTTGAGCATATGTGTGGTATTTCATATTGGATAAATATGATATGTTGTTACATATGCATTATGGCATGATGTCTCATGTGGTTTCTGATTGAATTTATAACCATGAATGGCATAAGACTTGGTTGAAGATGTTAATGATACTACTACTTGTGACAATAAACCCCGTGAGGAAAGACGATGAGAATATGCTTTTCAAGAGGTTGATGAAGGGATCGTGTGAGTTCCTTGGAGGCATTAGATAGTTGGGTAACATATGATATGTTGACAACAACCATACAAGTATAAATTGTTCATGCCAATATTGGATGTGTGTTGAATGAAATTTAAGTACAAATTCCTTCAGTCATGCTTTGTTATTTTAAGTGATAAGTTTACGTTGTTTGAACGTATTCACATTATTAATACCTAAGTATGGGTATGGTGAAGGTAGGAAGCCTTGGATATGTAAATATTTTTTGAATATTTCAATGAAAGTATGTCATGATTAAGTTGTTTGAGAGGTAGTTATCCAAAGTGAATGAGTATTTTATACTCATTCTATGAAAACAGATACCATGTGTTAGGTCATGTATTATTGGACTTAGGGAAAGCCTATATCGCTACACAAGTGTCCAATTCTCTCCCTACTTGTGTTAGTGTCCTAGATTTTAACGTTCTTGCTAACAATGAGAGCACTAAAGAGGGAGAAGGGTTTCTTGAGGGAGTGTTGAACAAAGAAAGGAAATACATTCTAGTACACTTGAGGGATTAGATATTAGAAAAAAGATATATTAATGGTGTTGTGTTTTGGATAAAAAGGAAGGTGCCTTGTTGATTAAACAAGTGATGGGGTGGTGGTTGTCGTTTCACTATAGGTATCTATTAATTTTACTAACCCAACACCTTGACAATTAATTCCTAGTAAACAACTTGTTGAAAACTACTGCAGATTTATTGAATAAAAGCACAATTGGGTTTTAACGATTTAAATAAATAAATCAATGGAATAAATAAATAGGAAGCCACAATTATGCACACATATTTCTGCCCTTCAAATCATCTTTTCATTATAAATGGATCCAAGCTTACAAGGGATCTCATCCTATGAGAATGGCCCCTCTGAGGAAAAATAAAAACAACAAAATAGTTGATCACACTTCAAGATCCGTCCTTTGATCTTGTTGGCTGCTACTCCTTTGATTCCCCTTACTTCCTTCCTTGGACCCTGCACACTTGATCACTAGGTGAAATTCCTTCACCTACTGAGATCCTCTTGAATCACAGTCCTTCGTGACTCTACACTAGAAAAAGTCCTTTTCTCTCCTTGTGTATCTCCTCCTCTCACCTTGGTTTCTTTTTATAATGTTAAGTTTACCCTAAATCCAAAACGCTAGATCTCCAAAGTGATCAATGATTGAGATTAGATCTCAACAAGACTTGATATCAATGGCTAAGATTTAATTTAATTCACTAATGCCAAAATCCTAGGCATTGCATTAAATTAAACTTAATTAATTATAAAAAGGCATTGATTTTAATAATTACTTAATTAAAATGAATTTCCTAAGTCTTGAGAGGTATTAATGATGAATTCCACATGTTAGACACAAAATTGATGTGGAAGCACATGTCCAATGCTACAAACATCAAAACTCCCTCTTAGTAAGGAAGGTACTTCTGGAAGAGCCATCTGGAACTAGTTCTCCCTCCGACCTTGGCACAATGTTGCACACATGATCTTGCACAATGGAATCCCTACAACCTTGTTGATCTACTACTTCATGAAATCTAGAAGTCTCGGAATCGATGATGCTACACATTAGTGCCCTGAAGTATGGAAACTTCTTCGAAGGCCCACTCTCCCTATTTGTGCTCCTAGGAATCTCCACATGCTCCTAAGTATCCATCAATGTCAGTTCATACCAACAAGTTCTTCTAATAGAAATGGAAGGGGCTAAATCCTCCTTCCCACCTGAAGTTTTAACCCCTGAACTGGAAGTCTACGAACTCTTCTCACCCTTCAAAGCCTCCTGCTCCTTGACCTCTGCGAATGAAATCAATCCATGATCAAAGATATCCTTAGACCCATGAACAAGCATGCCCTGCAACCTGTATATATTTCCCTCTCTGAAATCAATTCTCATTGTTGTGTCATGGATAACTCCCTTTGGATGTATGAGTACTTTCGATTTCTTGAACAAGACAACAAAACCCCTATCCTCCAGAGTGGAAACTGAGATAAATTTTTTCTTTGGCTCTGGTACGTAAAGTACATCCAAGGCCTCCAATGAACCTCTTGACTCAATATAGAACACGATAATCCCCCCCCCCTTCACTGTATACTTGGCATCATCACCAAGATCCACATGAGATCCTAAGTACTTTTCTGTCAAACTATTGAATAGCTCTTCTGCCTTCGTCATACAATGAGATGCACCATTGTCCAAGTACCATGCACTCCTTGTGATGGTGTTGTTAGAGAGGCAGGAGACTAGTAAGAATTCCTTCTCAAACTTCACAACAAACTCGTCTATTTGAGGTTTTGTTGTTATTTCTACCTGTTGCATCTTCTCCTTACCTTTCTTCTTCTCCATACATTCTGATGCATAGTGCCCCGTCTTGTGGCACGAGAAGCACTTGATTTTACTCAAGTCCTTCTTACTAGAAACCTATCCTTTTCTCCTCTTGGTATGACTGACCAGAGCCAGGTTTTATCTCGATCTTCCTGCTTTCCTGCTTTAGACTCCTCCCAAGTATCTTCCTGGATGGAATCATCCCAAAGCCTATGCCAATCTGCAAGCTTCTCCTAAGCATAGATCTGCTTGAAAAATGACTCCCATGACTTGGTGAAACCATTCAATGCCACATTCACAAGTTTTGCCTCATCCACTTTCTCCCTAATGGTTGTAAGATAATCATGTGTCTTAGTGATCCTCATGAAGTAACTGGTAACATTGTCAGATCTTGACATTTGGATGGATCTGAGATTATTCCTCAATACCATCTTTCTGTTCAGGTTATCACTATGAAACAAATCCACTATATCCTTGAACATATTTTTGGACGACTTCTTCTCTACCACGTGAGGGATCAAATGATCCTTCATGACATACATGATGATTCTATGGGATTTGATGTCCTTCATCTTGAGAACCACCTTCTCTGCTGTATCTGTCAGTATAAGAACAACCTTTTCCATGATCTCCCACAGGTCATGTTCCTTCAAGATCAAGGTCATCCTCGCTTTCCAAGAGAGAAAGTTAGATGCTCCATCCAACCCATCCTCAAACCCAAAACAAGCCATTGCCATTTCTAGATCTGTAAGAAAAAACTACTGTGTTCTTATTCCATCAAGCACCAAAACTGATTTGATCTCCTTTTTTGCTTCCCAGACCCCTACCCGTAATTTCGCCACCACTCAACAACCCACCCAACACTTATGCACTGAAATTTTTATGTTTCCCACTGCTTGATCCTGTTTCCTTCTGCCCAAACCTACTATTGTTGTCTACACTCTGCTCGAGGTTTCCCACAACCTCCTATTATTGCCTATGACATATCTTGGGTTGCTCGCGACACTCAGCAACTGCCCGCGCGTGTTATACGACTGTAAGACAGCCTCTATGCGGCCTGTATGACCCAACTGTGGCCTGCATGACCTTGTACAACCCATGCAAAACATGTATGACCTTGTTGCGGTCATATCTGTTTGTCCTTGGTTGTATGACCTGCAAAATTTTTTTTGCTTGCTAGGTTTTCTTTCTCTTGCTTGTTGTATTGTTTTCCTTGCAAGAAATCACTAGATCTGTGCACCTCTGGTTCCCTCCTCAAATACATGGCTCTAATACCATGCTAATTTTACTAACCCAACACCTTGGCAATTAATTCCTAGTAAATAACTTGCTGAAAACTACTGCATATTTATTGAATAATAGCACAACTAGGTTATAACGAATTAAATAAATAAATCCGTGAAATAAATAAACAAGAAACCACAATTATGCACACACATTTCTTCCCTTCAAATCATATTTTCATTATAAATGAATCCAATCTTACAAGGGCTCCCATCTTGGGGGAAATGACCCCTTTGATGAAGAATACAAACATCAAAATAAATGATCACACCTCAAGATTTGTCCTTCGATATGGATGGTTGTTACTCCTTTGTTGCCCCTTTCTTCCTTCCTCAGACACTGCACACTTGATCTCTAGGTGAAAGTGTAATGTTCCTGACTTGGGTATTCTAGGAAACACTGCTAATGTGTGTGTAGGATTAATTGTTTACATCATATAAATGGTCATACAAATAACAAATGCGATAAAGGACTGCAAAGTTGATATTATGATATCTCTACAGAGTACAAATTTCAAATGCGGCTAAATAAAATGAATCACTCGGCTAGATCAAAAGACAAAAGGATCTTAGATGGAATACAATAAGAAAACTAAATGATAATACCTGGTAGTAGATGAGCATTGCGGGGTCAAAGGATGAGCTGGAACTATGGCAACTCGCATGGTAACTGTTGAAAGTCTGGAAAGTTCTCCCTGGTGGCTATACCTCTCGAAAAGGCTTGGAAACTGTACCAAATGGTGCACCTTGCTCTAATTCTCAGTCCTGGTGACTAATTGGCCCCTCTTTTGATGTGTCTGGACCCCAGATGGATCCCCCTGGGGAATGTGCCCCTCCCTCTTAGGAAAATTGCGCCCTAGTGATTCCACCGTTGGAATCGGTTGAGAAGTATATCAAAATGATTGACTTGACCTACTGGGAAATGGGTCGGAAGGGTTTCCCTGAATCTGATCTAATGCTCGCCCAGGAACCTCGAATGTGTCCGCCAAAAGTGTCACATTTCCAAGTCTGGAAAATGTGTGCCCCAGATGATTCCTCCATCAGAATCTGATGAGGAACCGGTCAAAAGGTGTGCCTTGCCTTCCTCTCAATTGGGTCAGAGGGGAATCTTTGAACTCTCCCTGGATGGGACAATTCGATCCACTGAACCTCCTCAGAAGCTGCGCCCTCACCCTGGATAAGTGCACCCTTGCTGTTGGACCCTATGTAACCACTGCTAAGGAATAATGAAAGACCTGTGTGATCTTCCTAGTGACTAGGGTGTGTCTCTCAACACTGAAATCAACCAACTGGTGTTTTCCTCCTGGAATCCACTGAACTATCTCTCCTGAGATGCGCCTCTCTCCTCAATGACAAGTCATAATTTGCATAATAATGAATTAGGTCGTTGACCCTTCTCTTATATCTTTCCTAAACCCTAATTCACTACTGAAACCCTAATTCACTGTTGAAACCCTAATTCACCGTTGACTTCTAATTTTAGCTCGTTTGTTCTATTTTTAGATCATAATGAATTAAAAGTGATTTTAACAACTTTTAGCTCAATGTCACTTTTGTAACATAAAACGTTTGACTGGAGTGACCTCTAGTAACTCTGTTTACCCCTTTTCTGGCCTTGGCTATAGTCTAACATGGCAGTTTAGACTATTAAGCCTCCTCTCTGTAGCTCCTATTTGGAAAGGGACATTACAGTCCTCCCTTCCCAAAATTGCTTGTCCTCAAGCAATACCAATCCACTGTGCTACAACACCTGCTCGCTCTCCCAAGTAGCATCCTCTATTGGAAGCCATCTCCATTTGATCAAACACTCTCTGATGACCCTGATCCTCAGTTTTCGCTCCCGGAACTCCAAAACCTCCTTCGGAAACAACTCCAACTATCCCTCCTCATCCAAAGGGGGAAGCTCTTCTTATGTGCTAATGAATTGTTCCACTTCCTTCTTGAGGCAAGGTACGTGGAACACGTTATGAATCTTTCCCCCCTTTGGAAGCTCTAGCTCATAAGCAACCTCACCTACTCGGCGCATGATCCTGTAAGGCCCATAAAATCTAGGCTTGAGCTTCTCGAACCCATTCTTCTTCAGAGATGACTGTCTGTAAGGTTGGAGTCTCAAGAAAACCAAATCCCCAACCTCAAAGCTGCTCTCTATCCTATGTCTGTCCGCACTAATCTTCTGTTGGTTTTGTGTCGTCTATAGGTTCTCTTTCAGCAACTTGAGAATCTCCTGACTCTTTATGATCCAATCCTTGGCCTTGGGAGCTCTTCACTCCCCAAAAACTAAGTCTACCAAAGTGGGAGCATCATATCCTTACAATGCTCGGAAGGGTGTCATACCAATGGACATGTGGAAAGTGGTGTTGTAGCAATGCTCTCCTAAATGAAGCCACTTTACCCATGTTCTCTATTATCCACCTACATAGTTCCTTAAATATTCTTTCACCCACTTGTTGACAATATCAGTCTGCCCATCTATCTGAGGGTGATAGCTGGTGCTAGGTGTCAGCTCTATCCTCACCAATCGAAACAACTCTCTCCAGAATGTCCCCATAAACCGACTGTCCCTGTCACTGACAATGTTCCTTGGCAACCCATGAAGTCTGAAGACCTCCCTGAAGAATAGCTYGGCTACCTGAACTGCGTTGTAATCTGTCGATATGGAATAAAAATGATAAAACTTGGTCAATMTGTCAACTACTACATAGCTACAATCCTTACCCTAGACCTTGGGTAGGCCTGTGATGAAGTCCATCGATATAATCTCCCATTTGTGCTCTGGAATGGGGAGTGGTTGAAGTATCCCTGCTGGAAGAGCATGAGCTGACTTGTTCTGATGRCAAGTCACACACTCACTGACGTGTCTCATAACGTCCTATTTGAGGCCCTTCCATGAGAACCTCTCCCTGATATGTCTGTAGGTTTTGAAAAACCCCTGATGGACTTCTAGTGGTGAATCATGAACTGTTGTGAGGATCTTCTTCTTGAGCCTAGAATCTGACACCAAGTAGACTCTGTCCTTGTAGAATATGACATCGTCAATGACCATATACCTGTCATCCGGTATCTTCCCATTCATAACCTCACAAGAGAACTTGTTCTTGGAATATTCCATTAACAAGTGGGATTTCCAATCTGTTGAAATCTCCATCAAAGAACATGCCGCAGGTCTCCTCGATAGTGCATCGGCCATAATGTTCTTCTTCCCCTTGACATACTCTATGTTGAAATCGAATGCATGTACCTTCATCATCCATTTTTGTTGGCACTCATTGAGGTACTTTTGCTCAAGGAAATACTTTAAGCTATTGTGATCTGTCTTGACTACGAATTTGCTGCCCACCAAATATTGCCTGAATTTGGTCAAGGCATGCATGATTTCCAGCATTTCCTTGTTATAAATGGAGTACAACCTCTCAGGCTGACTGAGCTTCCTTATCTTGAATATAATGTGGTGTCCTCCCTACATCAAAATTGCCTCGATACCCTCGCCAGATGCATCACACTCTAGTACAAATGGCAAGGTGAAGTCTGGTAATGCCAACACTAGACAAGTTCCCATGACTTCCTTCATGTGATCAAAGGAGTTTTGTGACTCCTCGATCCAGATGAAAGCCCCATGCTTGGTAAGATTCGTCAGTAGTGCTCCAAGCTGAGAAAAACCTCAGATGAACCACCTGTAATAGCTGCACAGCCCGAAGAAACTCCTCAACTCTGTCACATTCTTGGGTGTTGGCCAATCCAGAATGGCCCTGATCTTCTCCTAGTGCACCTGTATCCCCTATGCAATGATGACGTGGTTCAAGTAAAGTAGCTATGTCATATAAAAATCACACTTGGAATCTTTGGCATATAATGAATGCACCTCCATGATGCTCAATACCTCATCCAGGTGCCTCATGTGCTCCTACCATGTCATGTTGTAGACCAAGATGTCGTCGGAGAAAACCAAGACTGATTTCCTCAATTGATATTTGAATATGTGGTTCATGCAAGTCTGGGATGTGGTGGGTGCATTGGTTAGCCCAAATGGCATAACCAGGAACTTGAAATGTCCAAAGTGACATCGAAATGTCATCTTCTCTATTTCCTGCTCTTGGGATGTTGATATGATGATACCTAGAGCGTAGATCAATCTTTGAGAAGAAAACTGCCCCATGCAGTTCATCCATTAATTCGTCAATGTGCGGGATAGGATACTGGTTCTTGATGGATTTCTTGTTCAAGGCCCGGTAATCAATGCCCATCCTCATGGTGCCATCCTTCTTCAGAACTAAGACAATTGAAGAGGCGAATGGGATGTTGCTCAATCTGATGTGCCCCATCGCTAGCAATTCCTTCATTGCTTTCTCTATCTCAATCTTGAACCTCCTAGGATGATGATAAGGGGGTGTGATCATAGGTTTGGCCCCCTCCTCCAACTCAATGGTGTGCTCAAACACCCCTATCATGTGGTCTCCCTGGTGGAATCGACCCAAAAATCCGCTGATGTCGTCCCAACAAATTCTTGATCTCTGTATGATATTGTTGTCGGCCCTCTAAATCCTTCCACATAATGATCAAGCACTTTGTGGCATATGCTACCTCCTCATGTTTGAATATCCTTTCCATCCTCTTGGATGAAACTGTCCTGGGTGCTCCTATCGACATACCTCTTAGAACAACCTTCTTCCCATCACAGTCTCTGAACCCCATCTCCAAGGTTTGGTAATTGGTGGTGATTTTTCCCAAGGTAATCATCCACTGAACTCCCAACACCACATCTGTGTCAGATAGGTCAACCACATAAAATGTGTCTCTCACTGTGTAGTTGCCTAACTTTATCTCCAAGTATAGAACTCTATCTAGACATTCCACTATGTGGCCATCTTCTACTGCAACATCAAACCCCTCAAACTTCTCTGTCTGAAGTGTCTGTCTCGATACTAGTGAAGCGTCAATGAAGTTGTGGTTGGCCCCACCATCTATCAGGGTGATTTCCCATTGTCCCTGAATAGTCCCTTCGATCCAGAGGGTATCATACCTAGGAACATCAAAAAGTGTTGCTATGACTCCTCCCTTTGTTGGTTTCTGTCTGTTAGCCTGCTTAGGCGGTTGTGGAACTAGTGGAGGGTGGCCTCCTATTAGTGTTGGTGGTCTACGGGGAGGTTGCTCCTCTACCTGTGCTGACTCCTCCTTTTAGCTAGTGGATCCACTATCCTGCTCCTCCTCCTCACTATCCACATTGTCTGTTGCCACCTCGATATAATGAATCTCTCCCTTGCCCATGCACCTATGGCCTGGGACCCAATGGTCTCTGTAGTTGAAGCAAAGCTTCTTCCTCATAAGCTCCCACCTAATCTCATCATCCAACTTCTCCTTTCCCTTCCATTTTCTCTAGAATGGCTTCCTGTCTCGATCCTTCTGGGGTACGAAGGGTTTGGAAAAGGGTTTAGTCTTTAGCACTGAGTCTGCAAAATCTCGAGTGCATAGGATGGCATCCTGTAAGGTGGGTGGCCTGTATGCCTTCACCCATCCTCTCAAAGGCTCCGTGATCCCCTCCGTGGATAGCATGATCAGCCTGGGCTCTGATATATCTGTCACTACCACAGATACCCACTGAAACTCCATGATGAATGCCTCTGCTGTGCCAGTTTGTCTCAACTGGGCTAGATCCCTGAAGTGGATCTCTAGATCCCTCCTGTCAAATCTTTCCATGAGTCTCTCTATGAAATCCATATAGGAGGTGATGCGACTGTGACCTAATGTCACCAATCCATGATGCCACCACTCGTCTACCTCACCCTTCAAGTGTAAGGTAGCGAAACTAATGGCCTCTGTCTCAGTCATCTGGTTGAGCTTGTAGTATGTGTTTAGCTTCTGTACCCAAGCTCTGGCGGTGCATTTGGACGATCCTTCGAAAGAAGGTATGGTGAGTTTACCAAATTTATGGATAAAAACATTGTTATGCCCCTACTGCTGTTGCAATCCTCCTCTTTGTGGCTCTCTGGGGCGGTTCCTGAGTTTGAGCCCACAATACTCGACTACGATCATGTCCTGATGGAAGTCATGGCCCAATGTTGCATACTCTACAATGTCCTTTGCATGAGTGGGAAACCTCTGTGCTATCGGTAGTTGTGTTGCTATTGGGGGTGCCCTCTGAAAACTAGGAAACAAAGGTCTGGAAATCCTACTTGAAGAGGTGTATGTGCGAGTAGGAGACTGGGGTCTACTGCCTACCCCCGAGTTTCCTTATGTTGCATGTGGGGGGCTTGTGTGCCTGGGGTGCCCACTATAGCCAATCTATCAACCATATGTGCCAAAGACTGAGTCATGGCCCACTGACTAGCTACCATATCTCTGATAACCTTCATGAAGGCTTCCTCTGGCTCCATGGGGGCCTTACCACTTCCCTCTGGTCACTCATATCTATATCCTAGCATTCTCTCAGCCTCACGCTCTGCCCGTCTCTCTGCTTTCCTGTGCACCTCTTCCTCTTCCTCTGAGATAGGAGGGAAAGGATGAAAGTCAGGCCTAGACCATCTTTCCTTGCACCCATTGTAAGTGACATATTTGTCACCTACATGCTCACAACCATCTAGGTATTCTACTGCACTCATCATATTTACTCACAGGCTGGCAGGACTAAAGCTCTGATACCACTGTAATGTTCCTGACTTGGGTAGTCTAGTAAACATTGCTAATGTGTGTGTAGGATTAATTGTTTACAACATATAAATGATCATACAAATAACAAATGTGATAAAGGGCTACAAAGTTAATATTATGATATCTCTGCGGAGTACAAATGCCGAATGCAACTGAATAAAATGAATCACTCTACTAGATCAAAATACAAAAGGATCTTAGTCGGAACAAAATAAGAAAAATAAATGATAATATCTGGTAGTAGATGAGCACTGCGGGGTCAAAGGATGAGCTGGAAATATGGAAGTTCGAATGGTAACTGCTGAAAGTCTGGAAAGTTTTCCCTGGTGGCTATACCTCTCAGAAAGGCTTCGAAACTGTCCCAAATGGTGTGCCTTGATCTAATTCTCAGTCCTAGTGACTGACTGAACCCTCTGCTGGTGTGTCTGGACCCCATATGGATCCCCTTGGGAATGCACCCCTCCCTCTCTGGAAAATTGTGCCCTAGTGATTGCACCATCGGAATTGGCTAAGAAGTATCTCAAAATGATCGCCCTGACCTACTAGGAAATGGTTCAGAAGGGTTTCCCTGAATCTGATCTGATGCTCGCTCGGGAACCATGAATGTGTTCGACAAAAGTGTCGCACTTCCAAGTCAAGAAAATGTGCCCCAGATGATTCCTTCATCAGAATCTGACGAGGAATCAAGAAAATGATGCGCCTTGCCTTCCTCTCCACTGGGTCAAAGGGGAATCTTTGAACTCTCCCTGGATGGGACAAGTCGATCCACTGAACCTCCTTAGAAGCTGCGCCCTCACCCTAGATAAGTGCATCCTTGCTACTGGACCCTGTGTAACCGCTGCTAAAGAATGATGAAAGACCTGTGTGATCTTCCCGGTGACTAGGGTGTGTCTCTCAAAACATAAATCAACCAACTGGTTCCTTCCTCCTGGAATCCACTAAACTATCTCTCCTGAGATGCACCTATCTCCTCAATGACAAGTCATAATCTGCATAATAATGAATTAGGTCGTTGACCCTTCTCTTATAGCTTTCCTAAAACCTAATTCACTGTTGACTTCTAATTTTAGCTCGTCTATTCTAATTTTAGCTCATAATTACTTGAAAGCACTTTTAACCACTTTTAGCTCAATGCCACTTTCCAAACATAACACCTTTGACTGGAGTGAAATATAGTAACCTTGTTTATCCCTTTTCTGGACTTAGCTATAGTCTAACAGGYCGATTTAGACTATTAAGCCTCCTCTCTGGAGCTCCTATTTGGAAAGGTACATTACATAAATTCCTTCACCTACCGAGATCCTCTTGAATCATAGTCCTTCGTGACTCCTGTTGGATTACTGAGAGGKGGGGTGAATCAGTAATAGTGTAATTATAATTCTTTTTCTCCAAATAATCCAAGTGTTATATCAATGTAGAATTATTATCCAATAATGATCAATAAGAAATGAATAATCACACACATACACAGTACACCGATGTTTTACGTGGAAACCCAAATCGGGAGAAAACCATAGAAAGTTTTTTCTTATATGTCTTGAAGAATTACATTCATTGGAAGCACCAACTACCTTTGTTTTCTTGCTGCAACTGGAAGGAGGCTCCAACCCCCTAGTTTCTCAGGCTACAACCTGAGGGAAGCTCCAACTCCCCAATTCTCTAGCTACAACCAGAAGGAGGATACAACCCCCTAAGTTCTCCGGCTACAACCGGAAGGTGGCTACAACCACCTGTGCTTGCCCCATCCAACCACCCTAAAGTAGAATTAGAATGATGGAACCACTATCACACTATCACTGTGATATATACCGTTGTAAACCTGTACAAATAAACATGTACCAATAAACCTGAACCATGCATCAACCATGCATCAACCATGCATCAACCTATACCATAAACAAGTGCATCAACCATGCACCAACCTGTACCAAACAATCTGTAATCAACTTGTACCATTAAAAAGTGAAACCAACCATGTTCCAAGTATGTACCAATCATGTGTCAACTACTCATCAACTATGACTCATCAATATGTACCAACATCATCAACTGTACACCTCATGTATGTGCCAACTCATCAACTACTTGTCTCAACCATGTACCCAACTTGTACCTCAACCAAAATTCCTCATCAATTTCATCATCCAAATATGATTTATAACTCTGTAGCAGACCTAGTTTATATGATCACATACCTTCAAACCTTCCTTAACTTTAAACAACAAGATACTAGCATTTACATCAAACTTTTATTTAGTCTCACATGACTAGTTTTGGATTAGTCAACAACCTCGACTTGAAATAATCATAACTTTGTGCCTGTAATGAATAAATATCTGAAACTGATACACAATGTTCTTCAGTGTATTTTATGCAATTCCTCTAGGTGTCACTACTTGGAACCTCTTAGAAAATTATTTATAGCAAAAATGGCATACCTTGTTGAATTTTGGCTTATTCTAGAGAGCGACCTTGTAGAGAGTGCCCCGCATGGAATATTTGTTGAATCAATCTGAAAATGTTACACAACATACTATAGAATATACTATAACCAAAAAATTTGGCCTTACTGAATTTGGATCTGTTATGAAGAAGTTACGACCTTTTTACCTGAAACACCTGTTTTTGACTAGTTTCAGGACTAGCCACAAACCCTATTTTCCATGGAGTGTAACTCCGAAATACAACTACCTGCAGGCTCAGTTTTTTACCACATATACTTGGATATGTTTCCCAAATGGAATAGAAATTTCATAGTCTGAATCATTCTATAAAAAAATTTATTGTGAAAATGGTGAGATGACCTGTAAATAACATACCTTAGAAAGCATCATCAAAATAATTTATCCTTCCTTGAATTCCGGCCTTCTTTTCTTCACCTTCCCTCAGAAATTCAACTTAGATATACTTTTGTTATCTAAAACACCTATATGTATTAAATATGCTCAAGTGTGATTTAAATGAGAGAGCATTGCCTCTTATTTATACTCTCCAAGTAGCTTCCTTAAAAACATCTTCTAGGTCACTTTGCCCACTTTCCTTATTTTAGGGTTAACCACTTCTAAATTCTCCATTAAATTTATTATTTAAATAATTGATTTTTTATTCACTTTGAATTATAGTGCACTCATCACTTCACTTTATTATTTACCTTTAAAAATTCTTAAACCACTTTGACTATTTTGACCTTTTGGGGTTTCTATATGACATATGAGGGTCCTCCAACTTCGTAAGGCCATAACTCTCAAACTGTGAGGAGTTATGTGACGTTCCACATACCAACAGAAATGGAATGACATGTACTATCCATATATAATAGTATTACCTGAAACTATATCAAAACTAATACCATTATCCACAAAACAAAATTGGGTCCATTACCTAAACCTGGGTTCTCCAACTTCTCATGGCCATAACTCTCTAACCATGAAGAGTTATGTGACGTTCCACATACCACCAGAAATGGAATGACAAGCAATATCCATATAGGATAGTTTCACTAACAAATTCACTGGTGTTCATCTAATTATTCCACAAATAAGCATGGGTTCTCTAACCACACTTCTAGGATAACTCAATCCGGAAAGCGTCTTCTCATGAGGGATTTCACCATAAGGGGACCACTTTGGAGTTCATCCATTTCTACTTATTATCAAACATGACAAGACAATAAAAATTCATATTTACATCAAACAATTTTGGGTCCATTACCCAACCTTTGTGCTACGGGGCTTTCTTCAAGGGTTGACATCAATGACAACCAACCTTAATCAACAATCTCCCCCCTTGGCATTGATGGAAACACTCTGATGCAATACTGAAATCATATCACTCATGCTCCCCCTGGAACCATGCCTCTGTCCTATGTATATGATAAATCTACTCCCCCTGGAACCATGCCTCTATCCTCTGCCTCTGATAAATCTCTCCCCCTGGAACCATGCCTTTATCCTCTGCCTCTTTCCTCTGCATCTGATAAATCTCTCCCCCTTTGTCATCAATGGCAGAGGTATCTTTCCATCTGTGGTTTCTCCCCCTGACTGAATTGTCCTCTTATGGTGCTTCCTCATGTAAATCTAAGACATATAAGATAAGCATTCAAAAAACATTCATTTTGGAGTAGAAATAAATCCAAGTCTCTGGCGAACATATTCAAAGGATTCCCGTGGAAGTGGTTTTGTGAAGATGTCTGCCACTTTTTCTTTTGTGCCCACATACTCAACTATGATGTTCTTTTCTGCAACCTACTCCGGTAGAAAGTGATACTTGATTGGAATGTTCTTTGTTTTGGAGTGCATCACTGGGTTCTTCGAGATATTGATGGCACTTGTATTATCACAATAGATTGGAATAGGCTCATCCTACTCAACTTGTATATTTGTCAAAGTTTGTTTCATCCAAAGAACCTGTGTACTGTAACGTCCCCGACTACCCATGGCTAGGCCATGCTACATGAGGGAACACTTTCGTTCTTTGATTCCATATTGTAATGTCCCTGACCAGCCATGGCCAGGCCACGCTACATGAGGGAACACTTTCGTTCTCTCACTGCGGAACATACTGTGACATACCTAACACCCAACTGAACTATGCCACATAAAGTTTATCTAACTGCATGCATTTAAAACATACACATACAACACTCTTGCGGAAGCTTCATATATAAAACGTATCAGACAGATACATTACGTATTGGCATGAATTCACATGGTAATAACAGTAAACATAGACATGCAACATATATAGGAAATACCCAAAAACTTCCAGACGGTTATAACCACACATATGATAAACCCATAAAATAAGCACGTAAATAACAATGCAACATGTGAATTTATCACATAATTGGTACTTATCTTGGTAAGAATGTCACCAACTGCATGCAGACCATCCACGAACCTCCCATCCTTAGACTACATTGTTCATCACTCTCAACAGTGAGTCACCCCTGAGCTGGGACTAAACTCCACCCAGGTAAAGCAATTCCTAACCAAGCTATAGGCTCATAGACAACAGGAAAGASTCCATCTCGGTTCTCACTCAACTGACAGCCTATAGTCCCTCATTCCCCACATGTCTGTCCCACCCTAGGAAGTGTGCCCCTTCTCTGCTCAACAGTCCTTCGACTGCCCCACTTCCTTTCCGGGCTTCATCAACAGGCCGGAGAGGAAGTCTCTGAGCCCTGTAGYTGTAGTTTAACACTTTTAGGAAATCAATTCCCAGCAATTCTCTCACCTGAAGAATTGCTCACGGGCCTGACAACCTGCCTCTTCAATATCCCATGGGCCTGACAACCCACCTCTTCAATATCCCATGGGCACAACCCGCTTCTTCAATCCATCTCCCAAGCTAACCATCTACACAAACAGATATGGTTATGGATACAGTTTTGGTACAGTGAAATGAATGTATCCAAGGTAACTGACCGCGTGAGCGAAAAATGGTCATGCAGTCATGGTTGAATGCTTGAAGGAATCATGGGAGAGATGATGGTAACCCCAATGGGGGCGTCTACAAATGAACTAAGTCCCCACGATATGTATGCATGTCCCCAAATTGACACTTGTCATGTTGGGAGCTACTGTGTTCCACTTGTCCCCAACTTTAGAAATTAGGATAAAATAATTATCTATAGTTTATGTTTTAAGAAATATTAATATAATATTCCTTTTTGGCTTAAGCTCTCTAGCTTATCCCTTTCCCTAATTGGTGGAATTTAGTACCCCATCTCTTTTATCGTGGTTGGTCTGCACGCAATGATGTATTTTATATTAATCATGAGACATATACAAAATAGACGCACTGGCCTTTAACATCTAGGCGCTTTGGCCTAATTCCAAAACATAAGCATCCAAGTTTATAATAACTGGATCACCAGCCTATAACACATATCATATACACAAGGCTCGCTGACCTCAATATTGCGCGCACTTTAGTTACTGTGCGCGGTATCCGGGAATGTGCACACTACATCATTTTACTGTGCAGTACATGCGATCACTATGCCATGAAAGGTGCATTACAAAATGATGTCAAAATAGATCACTAGCTTAAGTACACTTACATTACATTTACAATTGGGTTCGGCTGAGGGATATTACAATCCCCTCCCCTTATTTATGCACTGTCCTCAGTGCATCACGTACCCATATACAACAAAATTTTCAAAAATCATCAAAAAGATGCCGGTATTCTGCCCGCATTGCATCCTCATGCTCCCAAGTACTATCCTTAGGATTGTACCAGGTCCATTGGACCTTTACAGTCCCTATGGCTCGATTTCGGAGCTGCTTGATTTTCCGGTCCAGAATGCGCAATATATGCACTCGGAAAGCGCCTTCTTGATCCACCTGAATCACATTCCAATCAATAACATGATTAGCATCAGGTATATATTTCTTTAGCAATGATACATGGAATACATTATGAACAGACATAGATGTAGGCAATGCAATCATATAAGAAACTGGACCAATCCTCTCTAGGATTTCAAATGGCCCACAATAACAAGATGCCAACTTTGAACAATTTCCTAACTTCAGGGAACTTCTGTTGGCTTTTACTTTCAATAATACATGGTCTCCCACATTAAATTCCCCGTGAGTTCTGCCTTTATCATCATAACTTTTTTGCCTATCTGGGGCAACCTTTAAATTTTGCTTTATTTTTATCATCTGCTCCTCCATTTCCCTGAGCAAATCTGGTCCAATCACTGCTCTGTCTGCTGGGTTATCCCAACTTACTGGAGTGTTGCACTTTCTGCCATAAAGTGCCTCAAATGGACTCATCTTCAGAGATGCTTGGTACCCATTGTTGTAAGCAAACTCTACCAAGTGTAGGTAGTCTTCCCATTTTGACGGTTTGTCCATCACATACATCCTCAACATATCTTCAATCACTTGATTCACCCTCTCTATTTGTCCATCTGATTTTGGATGATAGATTGTGCTAAAATTCAAATTTGTTCCAAATCCATTAAATAATCCTTTCCAAAATTTTGAGGTAAATTTTGGATCTCTATTAGACACAATTGTCTTGGGTATGCCATGTAATCTAATAATTTCTTTTATATAAACATCAACAATGTTTGTTGCCTTGTGAGTGAGCTTAACTAGAATAAAATGGGCAATTTTAGTAAGCTTATCCACCACTACCATGATAAAATCATGTTGCTTGTTTGTTCTGGGCAGTTTGGTGATGAAATCCATCGTTACAACTTCCCATTTCCACTCGGGAATGGATAATGGTTGTAGCAATCCAGCTGGGTGTTTATGATCAACCTTTACCTTTTGACATTCCAAACATCTGGTAATAAAATCTGCCACTTCTTTCTTCATGCCTGACCAATAATATTGTCTCTTGACAGTTGCAATAGTTTTCTGATATCCTGGGTGCCCAACATAAGGTGCATTATGCATTTCTCCCAATATCATATTTTTCAATTCATTAGAATTTGGTACATAAATTCTGCCCTTGTGCTTAAGAATTTCCTCATTATCTAGCTTGTATTCTTCAATTTTCTACTGCAAATTACCTTGCTGTAATTTTGCCACTAATTCCTTGTATTGCAAATCTGATTTGGAAGCTTCTATAATTTTGTCTTTAAAATTTGATTGGTACATGCTAATGGTTGTAGCATGCAATTCATGTACTCTTCTGCTGAGTGCATCAACCACTTTGTTCTCTTTCCCCTTGATATGCTTTATATCAAAGTCATATTTGCTTAGAAATTCTAACCATCTTCTTTGTCTAGCATTTAGATTTGACCGATCAAATAAATATTTTAGACCATTGTGGTTTGTTCTTAGCTCAAACCTTTTTCCCATGAGGTAGTGTCTCCATTTCCTCAAGGCATGCACTATGGCCGCCAACTCCAAATCATGAGTGGCATATTGTCTTTCATGCTCCTTCAACCTCCTTGATTCATAACACATAATAAATCCATTTTGAGTGAGGACTCCACCAAGTCCTTCATTACATGCATCTGTGCATACAATGAAGTCTTCATTTGGGTCTGCAATCCTTAGTATTGGAGCACTTGTCAATAATTGTTTCAAGTGTTGGAAAATCTTTTCACAATCTAGTGTCCACTGAAACTTCACACCCTTTCTTTGCAAGGAAGTGATTGGGTGTGCAATCTATGAGAATCCTTCAATGAATCTCCTGTAATAGCCTGCAAGACCCATGAATTATCTCACCTCTGTCACATTCTTTGGTGCTAACCATTCTCTAATGGCTTCTATCTTCTTAGGATCCACTACTATCCCTTCCTTTGAAATGATATGCCCCAAATAATGAATTTGTTTCTGATAAAATGAGCACTTGTTCAATTTGGCATACAACTGATGCTCCCTTAATACTTGCAACACCATCCTCAAATGATGTTCACACTCTTCCTCTGACTTAGAATATATAATAATGTCATCCAAAAATACAATGACAAACTTGTCTAGATATTCTCGGAAAACACCATTCATTAAGCACTTGAAAACAACTGGTGCATTTGACAACCGAAATGGCACCACTGTGAACTCATAATAACCATATCTTGTCTTGAAGGCGGTCTTGTTGATATATTCCTTTTTAATCCTTACCTGATGGTATCCTGATCTGAGATCTATCTTTGAAAATATCTTTACATCCTTCAATTGATCAAAGAGATCATCAATCCTCAGCAGAGGATACTTGTTCTTAACAGTCACTTTATTCAACTGTCTGAAGTCAATGCACAATCTTAATGTTCCATCTTTCTTTTTCACAAACAAGACTAGGGCACCCCAAGGTGACACACTTGGGCATATATACCCCTTCTTCAGAAGTTCTTCAAGCTTCATTTGCAACTCCATCAATTCTAGTGTACTCATTCTGTAAGGAGTCTTTGACACTGGAGCTGCTCCAGGCATTAGATTTATAGAGAAATCAATGTCTCTCTTTGGGGGTAGTCCTGGTACCTCCTTGAATACATCTTCAAATTCTTTCAGGACTGCATAATCTTCCAAAATTGACACCTTATCCTTAGGTGTCTCTTCCATATGAGCTACAAATATTTGACACCCTTTTCTGTAACATTTCTTCAGCTGAAATGCTGAAATTTCTCTAATGGTTACTGCCCTAGGAATTCCTTGCACTTTCCTTTGGTTCCCTTCCTCATCCAAGCAATTAAATGATTTATTATGACAATCTAAAAGAGCATGATGTTGGTCCAACCAATCCATCCCAATTAGACAGTCATAGGAACCTAAAGGCAAGATGTTCAAATCTGCCTTGGTGTTCAGTCCATTAATGTCCATGAGGCATGACTTAACCATATCATTAACTTTTCTTTTGGCTCTTGTAGCTAGCTGCACCAACCAATATTTCCCATGCTTGCTTCTTGGCAATTGCAAACTTTCCACCATTTTAGGGTCTATATAACTATGACTAGCTCCTGAATCAATTAAAATAGCAATGGTTTGGTTGTTGATCATACCTTTCACTTCAATCATGTGGGACTGATACTTTGGTTGCTTGTTGTCCAGGGATGCATAGATCCTTGACACATTTCTGTCCATGACCTCCACTATTTTAGCTTGTTGTACATTGTGAACAACCCTTCCTTTTTCACCTCTGTGAGGACAATCTCTGAACATATGATCTCCTTTACAACCCCAACATTGAATAGGTGGTTGCCTTGGCCTTTGACTCCCCATGTCAATCATTCTGAGTTGTTTAGGCATTTGCTGTCTCTGTGGATTATTTATGAAGAATGGAGGCTTAGCTCCCTTCTTCCTCTGATCCATATTGAATTTCTTTTTGTCTTCCCAAGCCTTTTGAAAAGTTAGCCTTGCTTTGTGTTGATCATATGGGCATTTAGCTCAGTTTATGGTCTCTTCCAATTTCTTGGGATCATCATACTGTATTTTGTCACTGATGAATGATGGCAATCCACTCAAATACCTTTGAATTTTGACTGTCTCATCCTTGATGAAAGAGACATACTTCAGCAGTTCTAAAAACTTTCTGTCATATTCATCAATGGCCATACTCCCAAGCTTGAGTTCAAATAACTCCTTCATTTTCTTGTCATAGTATCTCTTAGTCAAGTATTTCTTCTCAAAATACTTCTTGAATCCCTCCAAGTAACACTTTTCTCTTTAATGTGCTGCACCTGCACAAGCTGATCCCACCACATGGATGCCTTTCCATTGAGTTGATAGATAGCAATTCTACCTTCTGCATGAGAAGAATAATTATGCAATTGAAAATACTTTCTCATGCCAACCAACCATGTTTCTTCATCTTCATCCTTCTTGTGCTCACCATCAAATGTAGGGGGTTTGATTTTGTTCATTTCTCCTCGTAGCTCATCCACCCCAGAGCTTTTATGCCTTCTGACAGGGGATGGACTTGAGCTGTTGCTTGCTCTCTTATTGGAATGCCTTGGGGAGTGATGGTGGTGTCTGCTAACACTTCTTGCTTTTCTTTTCTCATCCGAAGGCTTGTGACTTCTATATTTGCTTGAGTCACTCTCCTTATCCAATATATTTTCTATTCTGTTCAAGCCCTCCAATAAATTCATGTTGAAGTCATCCTACTGCTCCTTGGATCTCATAATACTTTCATTATCATATTTATGGCTTTGGACATCCTTCTGCAAATTTTTAATTGTCTCTACCATATTCATGTTTTCATTCCTTTCATCTCCATGTCCATTGGAGTTTGTTCCTTCAATTCCCAAATAGACCTCCATCCCTCTGCTCTCATATTGTTGATTGTAATTCCCCTTTGCCTCTTCCATTCCTATGGGCTCTGCATTGATTTTGATCCGATCTAGTTGTTGTTAATTCTGCAAAACGTGCAGCCATCGAAACTTATCAGGCTAACTAATTCAACAATTCATGAAAAAAATATGAACCATTTTGGTTCAATATAATCATTAGAATTATTTCTTCTGATTTTCTGGTGTTATCACCATGACAATTTTTAGATAAGACCCAAGTCTTGAGAAAATAGACACGACGTCTCCAGAGATACATCGGGGAGAAAGGCGGTTTGCCGAAACCACTTTCACCAAAGTCCCGATGTCACGTGTTTCAATATGTCAAAACCACCACTCGTGGGTTGGGCAATGACTAGTTAGATCACCCCGCTTCACTTGTTCGGTACTTCACATCCGTATGATGTCAGGTGAACACCGCCATGTAAAAAACTCAAAATCTAATCATTTGAAATAGATTAGACGAGCATGACAAACCAACGTATTTGTACGTAAGTCTGACGGTGATTCATGATTGGGACTCTATAACTACCAATTCTCAAGTATGGAGGCATCATATTATCCATAAATGGAGTAATCTTCAAATTTTTTCGACCTTCTGATATCTGTAAAACCATTTCGGTGTCCACGAAATTGAGGTACGTGGAAAAAGCTAGACTGGTTCTTCAGGCAACATGGTAGATTTTCCTACGAGTAAAAAGGAAAGGATGATTGCACATATATTAGCGACTAAATTTCACACAGAACCTGCCATGGACTCGAAATTGGAAGCCAAACTAAATCCCATTATGACGGATCTAGTCATCAACAGACAAGTTGTTAAGAAGAAACGGAGCAAGTGACAGAAGAAAGAAACCATAGCTGAAATGACTGAAAGTATTGGAGAGGATCAACCAGTCTGGTTAGATACTTTAAAGGAGGGTATTGCTAAGCTGAAATGAGTCCTCGAATAAAAGTACATTTCAACAATTTTTGGACAGATGGTAGCAGAGGTAAGGGCCCCCAGAGATGATAGGCATGGTCTTAAACGATCCCTTTAAAATAGGATAATTGTTATTTTAAATCATTCCCTTTTTGTAACTTATCTCTATTTTTATAAATATGTGGAAGTCTGAGCGTTTTTGAATTCTACAAATAATTCCTCTATATATACGTATTATCTCGAGGAAGAGAAAAGGGAAAAAAGAATCTGCCCTCTGTGCAGGAAGACTTTTTGTAATTTTGGGATTAAAATGATTATATAAATGCAAAAGCAGATTTTGGACTATTTATTACAAGATTCTAACTGGTGGTGTGATCCAGGTGGATATCGGTGGCCACCCACCTTTTTCGACTGGCTCAAAACAGTTTTCTGGCAATTTTGGTAATTTACTATTTTTAACAACTTTTAACTACCGAGGCCATTTTGAGGGCCCAAATGAAGGTTTTTCGAGATCGAGGTTCTCAATGATAGCCAAAGCCATTATTGAGCCCCAAAAATGAATTTCCTCGATAATACCTTTCCAACGAGCTATCACACGCCTAAAATGGAGATCGTATGAAAAAGTTACGACCCCGGGAAGTTGATGTACTCACTTACCCAAACGGTGCCCACATGATTTTTGGCGCTTCATCTCCTAGGGTTAGGTTTGTGGATGTCTAGGATTTTTGGCATTCCTGTTTATTGTAAAAAGGCCTTCAAAGCCTCGTTGTAATCATCTTCTTGTGAATGTGAGTAGCCGTCACATATCTTCTCAGAGATAAGCTACCACCATTCTAGCGAGTCTTTCACTCTATATTTTTACAGTCTCTGTACATTTCTTTCATTAATAGAAATCATGTATTACTGTATCTCTGTGTTTATGGTTGCATCTCTAATATATTTCTGTTATATTATTGGATATACGCGATATCTCTGTGCATTTCTTTATTATATCTCTGCTTTCATTTCGTACCGAAAATAATTCGGATCAGTGGTATCAGAGCAGGCTGTTCTTGATCGTTTTTTTTTTTTTTAGTGCATGTCCCCAACGAGGTCCGAGTATAGCAAGTTGGGTCTCGAGCTTGTCTCTCTTGAGGACAATCACTCTCACACACCCAAGAAACCCTCAATGGCGGAAGAAAAGAAAAATGATGAAGCAGATGATCCTATCAGTCTGTTGCTTGAGCAAGCTCTCATGCGACAGAGGGACGAAATGATGGAGAATTTTTCCCACATCCTTGAACGCCTGCCAATAGTAATAGGTACATCTTCATCAAGTGACCACTTTGGAGGCACATTGCCTTTCAAGGTACAAGTTAATTTTGATATTCCTGTATTTGAAGGACAAATAGATGCAGAAACCTTAGACAAATGGTTAAATCTGCTGGAAGGTTATTTCTCTATTCGCAAACTTTGCGACAAAGAAAAGATCACCTTCACACTCCTTAAAGCTCTCCCCCATGTCAAACATTGGTGGGAAACTTATTGGGAGCAGAGTTCCACAGAGTAGTCTGAAATATATGGGGCCGATCCCACTTGGGATTTTTTTGTGGGTGCGGTAAAGGAACAGTATTATCCTATTGGAAACTATGAAGACCAATACATGAGATGGACCACACTTCGGCAAGAGAGGGGCCAAGCAATTCCGAAGTTCACCAATACCTTCCATACCTTGCACACCAAGTTGGGTATCAAAGACTCTGAGTGACATTTGGCTCTGAAATACCGTGGGGCTCTACACAAATACATCTAGACTGAAATGGATTTTCTAGGCATCTCATCACTCGATGCTGCTTATCGATATGATGTTAAAATCGAGCAGAAATTTAGGCACCAGGACAAACAGGATTTCAGATCTGTAAATCCACAACAACCAAATTATGACAAAGACAACCCTAACAAACAATCTCCCGAAAACCAGTCCAAGACACAGGAAAAGAAGGGTCACGGGAAGACAAAGAAGGACACCGAAAAATGGTGCGATTTCCACAAAAGTCCTTGGCACAACACCCATGAATGTCGCTCAAAAAAGTCATTAGTGAGTGAGATCAAAGACAAGGAGCCGAACCCTGATTCAGAATCTGATTATGAAAATACTGGTAAAGGATAGATCATTGACGTAGACCCCACTGCTATTGTCGCAATCGCATCATTTCAACCAGAAGAACCAACAGATCCTGAAGAGGGGGAGCACTTTTTTCATTCACAGATGTGGGTGAAGGGGACCCCGCTGCATTTTATTGTTGATAGAGGAAGCCAGAAAAACCTCATCTCAGCAGAGGTCGTCAAACAATTGGGATTGTCGACAACACCACACTCGCAGCCATACAACATCAAGTGGCTTCGCCAAGGACGAGATCTCTGTGTTAGCCAACAATGTCGATTGTCATACGACATCCATCCCTTCAAGGACAAGGTATTATGTGATTTTTCCCCACTGGATGTATATGATGTTCTCTTGGGCCAGCCATATATGTGGAAGTGCCATGATGTTTATGAGTCTCAACCCTGTAGTGTCATTGTTACTTTGGAGGGTCATCTCTACAGAATAGCAGAGGTAGTTTCGACTATTGTTCCACCTAAAAAGTGTCACAAGGTAGTATCTCATACTGCAAAATTTAGCTTCTTCACAATCTGTTCAAAAGGAGAACAGAAGGACACTCCAACCACTACAGCCTCGCCCCAAGCACCTTCTATCAAACAGAAGCAAGTCGACAAGGTTGCAGCAAAGCACAAAKATTCCTTCTRCACATCGTCCTCTCATGTAGCCTGACTTGTTGAATGGCCTCAGCCTCAACAGTTTTGTGACAAACTTTCACAAATTSAGCAACGCGACATCTCCARCAAGGCAAGCAACTCACCAAGATGCAGATTCAACAAACACTTTTCCCTCTCCCCCGGGAACTCAATGCAATGGAGACCATTGCTTCCTAAGGAAGGGGGATTGATCCAKGTGGATATCGGTGTCCACCCACCTTTTTCGACTGGCTCAAAACAATTTTATGGCAGTTTTGGCAATTTACTATTTTTAGCAGTTTTTAACTCYCGGGGCCATTTTGAGGGCCCAAATGAAGGTTTTTCAAGATCGAGGTTCTCAATGATATTCAAAGGCATGATTGATCCCCCAAAATGAATCTCCTTKATAATACCTTTCCAACGAGCTATCACATGCCTAAAATGAAGATCATATGCAAAAGTTACGACCCCGGGAAGTTGATGTACTCACTTACCCAAACAGGGCCCACATGACTTTTGGCGCTTCATTGGCTAGGGTTAGGTTTTTGGATGTCGAGGATTTTTGGAATTCCTATTTATTGTAAAAATGCCTTCATTGCCTTATTGTAATCATCTTCTTGCAAATGCGAGTAGCCGTCACACCTCTTCTCAGAGATAAGCTGCCACCATTCTAGCGAGTCTTTCACTCTATATTTTTACAGTCTCTGTACATTTCTTTCATTAATAGAAATCGTGTATTAGAATATCTATGTGTTTATGGTTGCATCTCTGATATATTTATGTTATATTATTGGATATACGCAATATCTCTGTGCATTTCTTTATTATATCTCCGCTCTCATTTCTTGTCGAAAATAATTCAGATCAATGGTATCAGAGCAGGGCCAGCCATATATGTGGAAGCGCCATGTTGTTTATGAGTCTCGACCCTGTAGTTTCATTGTTACTTTGGGGGGTAATCTCTAAAGAATACCAGAGTTATTTCCAACTATTGTTCCACCTAAAAAGTGCCACAAGGTAGTATCTCATACTGCAAAATTTAGCTTCTTCACAATCTGTTCAAAAGGAGAGCAGAAGGACACTCCAACCACTACAGCCTTGCCCCAGGCACCTTCTATCAAATAGAAGCAAGTCGACAAGGTTGCAGAAAAGTGCAAAGATTCCTTTTGCACATCGTCCTCTCATGTAGCCCGACTTATTGAATGGCCTCAGACTCAACAGGTTCATGACAAACTTTCAGAAACTGAGCAGCGCGACATCTCCAGCAAGGCAAGCAACTCACCAAGATGCAGATTCAACAAACAATTTTCCCTCTCCCCTGGGAACTCAACGCAATGGAGGCCATTTCTTCCTAAGGAGGGAGTATTGATCTAGGCAGATATCTGTGACCACCCACCTTTTTTGACTGGCTCAAAACAGTTTTCTGGCAATTTTGGCAATTTTCTATTTTTAACAGTTTTTAACTCTCGAGGCCATTTTGAGGGCCCAAATGAAGGTTATTCAAGATTTAGGTTCTCAATGATATATGAAGGCATGATTGAGCCCTCAAAATGAATCTCCTTGACAATACCTTTCCAACGAGCTATCACACGCCTAAAACAGAGATTGTATGCAAAAGTTACGACCCCGGGAAGTTGATGTACTCACTTACCTAAACGGGGCCCACATGAATTTTGGCGCTTCATCTCCTAGGGTTAGGTTTGTGGATGTATAGGATTTTTGGCATTCCTGTTTATTGTAAAAATGCCTTTAGAGCCTCATTGTAATCATCTTCTTGCGAATGCGAGTAGCTGTTACATCTCTTCTCAGAGATAAGTTGCCACCATTCTAACGAGTCTTTCACTCTGTATTTTTACAGTCTCTGTACATTTCTTTCATTAATAGAAATCATGTATTACTGTACCTCTATGTTTATGGTTGCATCTCTGATATATTTTTGTTATATTATTGGATATACGCGATATCTCTGTGCATTTCTTTATTATATCTCCGCTCTCATTTCGTGCCGAAAATAATTCGGATCATGGTGATATGAGTCTTGTTTTCTTTCATAGTATGCGTTTCTTGTAAGCTTATATTTCACTTCCATCTGTCTGAATTGGAGGAATATAAAACGTAGAATTCATCTCTGAGATGCTCTCGACTTAAAAACTTAGGCTATATTTATTTCTTCTCAAACCAACTCTGAATTCATTTTAAATAATGCTCCGATGCGGTTGTGTGTTTCTTTTTCCTCTAATACCATGCAAATTTTATATTAAACTCAGACTCATCACCTAAATTAGGCTTCCAAACGACTTCGTGTGCACAAAAATTCAACCTGTACACCCATATTTATCGTGCACAGCAACACCACAAGGTAAATCGTGCTTTCGCTCACCTATATCCACTATGTCTTTCTTCTCCGTCGTGCCAATAACTTGCGCACACTACTTTTGTGTTGTGCGCCAATATCCACTACGCACAGTTTTGGTTATTGCACTGATACCCGTTGCACACAGTTTTTGTATCGCACACTGATAGTTCACATGAATTTCGCTCTATGCATTGCACCATGCCAAAGTTCAATATGCCCCCACCATGCACAAAAATTTGCGCGCATCATTGAATACACTGTCGCGAGACAACTTATACTCATACTGTGCACGCACCAACCAAACTCCTCTGTCTTTTTCAATACTGCGCACACAACGTGCACATTACTATGTGTGTGCTCATCGCGCAATGCTAAATTTAGTGTGTGCTTCCACACACAATATTCTTCCACGCGGCACCACAATTTACCGCGTGCACCTGCACGCCAACATTTTCCACATGGTGCCAAAATTTACTGCACGCGCCTGAATGCCAATATTTTCTGCATGGTGCAAAAATTTACCATGGATGCTCTGTGACTTGAAATTTGGCCACTTCGAAATTAATCTTTTGTGAATATTCGCTTCAACTGAACCTTTCCGACCCATCCAGGCTCAGTGTTGGAACTGAAGCTTTGATACCATATTGTAATGTCCTCGACCACCCATGGCCGAGCCACACTATACGAGGGAACACTTTCGTTCTCTCACTATGGAACATATTGTGACATACCCAAAACCCAACTGAACTATGCCACATAAATTTTATCTAACTGCATGCATTTAAAACATACACATACAACACTCTTGAGGAAGCTTCATATATAAAACGTAACAGACAAATACATTACATATTGGCATGAATTCACACGGTAATAATAGTAAACATAGACATGCATCATATACAGGAAATACCCAAAAACTTCCAGATAGTTATAACCACACATATGATAAACCCATAAAATAAGCACGTAAAGAACAATGCAACATGTAAATTCATCACATAATTGGTACTTATCTTGGTAAGAATGTCACCAACTGCGTGCAGACCGTCCACAAACCTCCCAGCCTTAGACTACATTGTTCACCACTCTCAACAGTGAGTCACACCCGAGCTGGGACTAAACTCCACCCATGTAAAGGAATTCCTAACTAGGTTATAGGCTCATAGACAATAGGAAAGACTTTGTCTTGGGTGCTCACTCAAATGACAGCCTACAGTCCCTCATTCCCCACATGCCTATCCCACCCCAGGAAGTGTGCCCCTTCTCTGCTCAACAGTCCTTCGGCTGCCCCAATTCCTTTTCGGGCTTCAGCAACAGGCCGGACATGAAGTCCTTGAGCCCTGTAGTTGTAGTTTAGCACCTTCAGGAAATCAATTCCTAGAAATTCTCTCACCTAGAGAATTGATCACGGGCCTAACAATCCGCCTCTTCAATATCCCACAGGCTTGAAAACCCGCTTCTTCAGTGTAGCTCCCAAGCTGACCAGCTACACAAAAAGATATGGCTATGGATACAGTTCCGGTATAATGAAATGAATGTCTCCAGGATAACTGACTACATGAGCGAAAAATGGTCATGCAGTCATGGCTGAATGATCGAAGGAATCATGGGAGAGATGATGGTAACCCCGATGGGGGCATCTGCAAATGAACTAAGTCCCCACGATATGTATGCATGTCCCCAGCTTGACACTTGTCATGTTGGGAGCTACTTTGGTCCAGTTGTCCCCAACTTTAGAACTTAGGATAAAATAATTATCCATACTTTATGTTTTAAAAAATATTAATATGATATTCATTTTTGGCTTAACCTCTCTAGCTTAGCCCTTCCCCTTAACTTTTGGCCCTCCCTTTCCCTAACTGGTGGATTTTAGTCCCCCATCTCTTTTATCATGGTCGGTCTGCGTGCAACGATGTATTTTATATTAATCATGAGACATATACAAAATAGGCGCACTGGCCTTTAACATCTAGGCGCTCTGGCCTAATTCCAAAACATAAGCATCCCAACTTATAATAACTGGCTCACCAGCCTATAACACATATCATATACACAAGGCTCGCTGACCTCAATATTGCGTGCACTTTAGTTACTGCGCGCGGTATCCGAGAATGTGCACACTACATCATTTTACTGTGTAGTACATGCGCGCACTATGCCATGAAAGGTGCATTACAAAATGATGTCAAAACAACTCACCAGCTTCAGTACAGTTACATTATATTTACAATTGGGTTCGGCCGAGGGATATTACATGTACAACATGATGTTGCTGCAATATACTCTACCTCGGCTGTAAATAAAGATACTGATGATTGTTTCTTGCTTAGCCATGATACTAAACACTCACCCAAGTAGAACACTGCTCCACTGGTGCTTCGTCGATCATCAATACAACCTGCCCAATCTGCATCTGTGTAGGCAATAAGTGATAGATCCTTTCCTTTTGGATACCATAATCCAAACTCTTATGTTCCTTTGAGATATCTGAAAATCCTCTTCACTGCTAACACATGTGACTCCTTTGGTGCTACTTGAAATCGTGCCACATGTCCAACTGCCTGCATTACATCTGGTATGGATGTTGTCACATATAATAGGCTGCCAATCATTGACCTATCACATATAGTAGGTTGCCAATAGGAAGTTTTATCAGTGTTGTTTCTGAGCATTACTCTGTTTTGAATGTGAACTGTTGTATGCATTGCCTGTGTCCAAAATATATCTGTCAATTTTGAATCCATTAGCATTGTTCGAGCCATTTCTTATACTGTCCTGTTCTTTCTTTCAACAACTCCATTCTGTTGAGGTGTCATAGCAACAAAGAATTGCCTTTTTATTCCATGACTGTTGTAGTAGTTCATAAATTCCTTTGAAGTGAACTCTCCTCCATTATCAGATCTCAAGCAATTGATTCTTGAATCCATCTCATTTTCAACCATTTTCTTGTAGATCTTGAAGTTTTCAAAAGCTTCTGACTTGTTCTTGAAAAAGCAAACTGCAATCATTCTTGTATAATCATCAACTAATAACATAAAGTATCTCTCACCTTTTAAGCCCTTTGTTGTAGTTGGTCCAACTAGATCAGTATGCACAATTTCCAATGATCTTTTTGTTGATATTCCTTTGATTTGAACCCGATCTTTATTTGCTTTCCTTGTTGACAATACTTGCATAAATTGTTGGTTGGTTTCATGATCTAGGGCATTTCTCTGACTGCTTATCTTTTGTTGACTTTGACAAGGTTATCAAAATGCATGTGACCCATTCTTCTGTGCCATAGCCAACTTTCATATTCCTTTCCTAGACAACACTTTTCATTTCCAATTTCACTTGACACATATATGTTGTTTGAAGTTCTTGCAGCTGTACCAACCAATTTCCCTGAACCTTCTCTTCTTATCTCACACTTTTGTGAATCGAAAGTAACTTTATGACCTTGGTCACACATTTGACTCACACTTAGAAGATTATGTTTCATATCTTCTACTAGTAGAATATTTTTTGCCTTTTTATTCTTGTTCCCAATTCAGACTATGCATTTTCCAATGATTTTGGCTGAATTATCATTTCCAAAGGAGACTGGTCCATTTCTTTCCTTTCACAATGTAAGAAATTTGTCTCTATCACTTGTCATGTGTTTTGAACACCCACTATCAACATACTAACCGTGTTTCTTCTGCTTAGCTTGTAGAGCGACTGTGCATTCTTCATTGCTATATTGATCTTGCTTTCTTATCCATGTCGCTTTCTGAGGTTCTTGTCTATGACTGTTGTTATTCTGTTAATTTGAATCTTCTCGGTGCAGGAGTGTCCCTGTAATCTTCCTTGTATATCTTCATATCCCCTTTGATTGTTTCTGCATAGATTTTTGGATTTGTTTCTTGCTCTATTGTTTTGGAGCTTGATCCCTTTTTTGTCTGATTGTATCCAAGTCCAGACTTGTCAAGATGAGATTTTTGACTGCTGATAATATCGTCTAGAACTTTTGAGCTATTCTGCATATTTTTCTTTTGAATATCCTTTCTTAGTGTGACAATCTCTTCTTCCAAGTTTCCAATGATCTTGTCCTTTTATTCTAGTTGTTCTTTGAGTGCTTCTTCAATTCTTTTATCTTCTTCTATTTGAACATTCAATCTTATGATCATTTGTTCTAGTTCTCGAGTGTCCTTTTTCTTGTCTAGTTTTGCTTGTAGTTTCTTGTTTTTCTTCTTTTCTCTTCTGATAACTTCTATGGCACACATTAATTCTTCTCGATAGTCAACTTCTGCCTCTTCAATTTCATCTTCGACTTATTCATATCTTTCTTCGGATTTTTCATATTCTTCTTCATATTCTTCTTTGTCATAATCTTTTACTACCATGAATAGAACTCTTCCTGTCTCACTGTCACTGATTTCATCTTCATCTGATGATGAGATGTCTTCTTTGATGCATAAACTTTTCTTGAAATCTTTCTTTGTAGTTATTTTGCCTTTATACGTGTGTTTTCCTTTTGAGTAACCTTCATCATTTATCTTTTTCTTATGAGGACATACCATCACAATTAAAACAAATTAAAGGAAGCTTACCTCTATACCTACCATTGGTTCCCTTGTTCATCCTTTTGATGAAGTTGGCCACTTCTTCATCATTTTCCGAGACGTCGTTGTTGCTGCTATATTCTTCTTGTCCCTTTTTCTTTTGCTTTGATCTTTTGGATGCTTTGAAGGCTGCTTCTTTTACATATGGATTTTCCTGTTCATTTCTCATTTCATATGCTGTGAAGATTCCATGCAGTTCATCCATGCTTATTGAGTTCATATTAGATCTTTCTTCTAGTGCTGATATCTTAGGGTTGAATCTCATAGGAAGAGATCTTAGTACCTTTTGAACAATTATAGATTCTTTGATTTCTTCTCCCAATCCTATGATTGCATTCACTGTTTCATCAACTCTTAAGAAGTAGGCTGCAATATTCTCATCTTCCTTCATTTTTATTTGTTCGAACTGACCTCTGTAAGTTTGAAGTTTTGTTGCTTTGACTTTTGTATCTCGTTCATAAATATTTCGAAGCTTGTCCTAATATCTCTTTAGCAGATTTACAATGTGCAACTTTGGTGAATATTGTTTCACTGAGACCATTCAAAAGTGCATTTGTAGCTTTGGAATTATTCTGACCAAGTTTCACTGCTTTGTCATTTGTTGGTGGAACTGTTGGTACTGCGTATCCATCTGCTATTGATTGCCAAATTTCAAACCCCTGTGCTTGTATATATGTCTTCATCCTTTTGCTCCAAAAAACATACTGCTATCCATCAAAGTGTGGTATTCCATTTTTATATGAGTTGGTACTCTCCATGATATACCTTTCAGAGGTTAAACTGATTTCTGAAGGAACCTGCTCTGATACCAATTGTTGGATTACTGAGAGGGGGGGTGAATTAGTAATAACATAATTATAATCCTTTTTCTCCAAATAATCCAAGTGTTATATCAATGTAGAATTATTATTCAATAATGAGCAATAAGAAATGAACAATCACACAATACAGAGTATACCAATGTTTTACGTGGAAATCCAAATCGAGAGAAAACCACAGAATTATTTTTCTTATATGTCTTGAAGAATTACATTCATTGGAAGCAATGAATTCCTTTGTTTTCCAGCTGCAATTAGAAGGAGGCTCCAACCCCCTAGTTTCTCAGGCTACAACCTGAGGGAAGCTCCAACTCCCCAATTCTCTGGCTACAACTAGAAGGAGGCTACAACCCCCTAAGTTCTCCGACTACAACCACCTGTTCTTGCCCCATCCAACCACCCTGAAGTAGAAGTAGAATGATGGAACCACTGTCACACTATCACTGTGAGATATATCATTGTAAACCTGTACCAATAAACATGAACCATGCATCAACCATGCATCAACCTGTACCTCAACCTGTAATCAACCTGTACCATAAACAAGTGCATCAACCATGCAACAACCTATACCATAAACAAGTGCAACCAACCATGTTCCAAGTATGTACCAATCATGTTTCAACTTCTCATCAACTATGACTCATCAATATGTACCAAAATCATCAACTGTACACCTCATGTATGTGCCAACTCATTAACTACTTGTCCCAACCATGTACCCAACTTGCACCTCAACCAAAAGCCCTCATCAATTTCATCATCCAATTATGATTTATAACTCTTTAATAGACCTGGTGTATTTGATCACATACCTACAAACCTTCCTTAACTTTAAGCAACAAGAGACTAGCTTTTACATCAGACTTTTCTCTAGTCTCACATGACTAGTTTTGGATTAGTTAACAACCCTAACTTGAAATAATCATAACTTTGTACCTGTAATGAATACATATCTGAAACTGATACACAATGTTCTTCAATGTGTTTTATGCAATTCCTCCAGGTTTCACTACTTGTAACCTCTCATAAAATTAGTTATAGCAAAAATGACATACCTTGTTGAATTATGGCTTATTCTAGAGATCAACCTTGTAGAGTGTGCCCCGCACGGAATATTTGTTGAATCAATCTAAAAATGTTACACAACATACTATAGAGTGTATTCTAACCAACAAATTTTGTCTTACTGAATTTGGATCTGTTATGAAGAAGTTATGACGTTTTTACCCGAAACATCTGTTTTTGACTAGTTTCAAGACTAGCCACAAACCCTATTTTCCACGTAGTGTAACTCCAAAAATACAATGACCCTTAAAAAGCATCATCAAAAGAGTTTATCCTTCCTTGAATTCCGACCTTCTTTTCTTCACCTTCCCTCAGAAGTTCGGCTTAGATATCCTTTAGTTACCTCAGATACCTATAGGTATTCAATATGCTCAAGTGTGATTTAAATGAGAGAGCCTTGCCTCTTATTTATACTCTCCAAGTAGCTTCCTTAGAAACATCTTCTAGGTCACTTTGCCCACTTTCCTTATTTTAGCGTTAACCCACTTCTAAATTCTCCATTAAATTTATTATTTAAATAATTGATTTTGTATTCACTTTGAATTATAGTGCACTAATCACTTTACTTTATTATTTACCTTTAAAAACTCTTAAACCACTTTGACTACTTTGACCTTTTGGGGCTTCTAGACGACATATGAGGGTCCTCCAACTTCGTAAGGCCATAACTCTCAAACCGTGAGGAGTTATGTGACGTTCCACATAACACCAGAAATAGAATGACATGTACTGTCCATATAGAATATTATTACCTAAAAATATATCAAAACTCATATCATTATCCATGAAACAAACTTGGGTCCATTGATCCGGATTATTTTCAGCACGAAATGTGAGCGGAGATATAATAAAGAATGAACAGAGATATCACATATATTCAATAATATAACATAAATGTGTCATAGATGCAACCATAAACACAGATATACAGTAATACACGATTTCTATCAATGAAAGAAATGTATAGAGATTGTAAAAATACAGAGTGAAAGACTCACTAGAATGGTGGCAGCTTATCTCTGAGAAGAGATGTGACGGCTACTTGCATTCGCAAGAAGATGATTACAATGAGGCTCTGAAGGCCTTTTTACAATAAACAAAAATGCCAAAGGTCCTAGACATCCAAAAACCTAACCCTAGGAGATGAAGCACCAAAAGTCATGTGGGCCCCGTTTGGGTAAGTGAGTACATCAACTTCCCGGGGTCGTAACTTTTGCATACGATCTCCGTTTTAGGCGTGTGATAGCTCATTGGAAAGGTATTGTCGAGGAGATTCATTTTGGGGGCTCAATCATGCCTTCAACTATTATTGAGAACCTAGATCTTGAAAAACCTTCATTTGGGCCCTCAAAATGGCCCCGGAAGTTAAAAACTGCTAAAAATAGTAAATTGTCAAAATTGCCAGAAAACTATTTTGAGCCAATCAAAAAAGGTGGGTGGCCACCGATATCCACCTGGATCAATCCTCCCTCCTTAGGAAAAAATGGTATCCATTGAGTTGAGTTCCCGGGGGAGAGGGAAAAGCGTTTGTTAAATCTGCATCTTGGTGAGTTGCTTGCCTTGCTGGAGATGCCGCGTTGCTCAGTTTGTGGAAGATTTTCACGAACCTGTTGAGGTTGAGGCCATTCAACAAGTCAGGATACATGAGAGGACGATGTGCAGAAGGAATCTTTGCACTTTGCTGCAACCTTGTCGACTTGCTTTTTTTTTATAGAAGGTACTTGGGGCGAGGCTGTAGTGGTTGCAGTGTCCTTCTGTTCTCCTTTTGAACATATTGTGAAGAATCTAAATTTTGCAGTATGAGATACTACCTTGTGACAATTTTTAGGTGGAACAGTAGTTGGAACTACCTCTGGTATTCTGTAGAGATGACCCCCCAGAGAAACAATGACGCTGCAGGGTCAAGAATCATAAATAGCATGGCGCTTGCACATATATGGTTGGCCCAAGAGAACATCATAGACATCTAGTGGGGCAACATCACATAATACCTCATCCTTGAAGGGTTGGATTCCGTATGACAATCGACATTGTTGGTTGACACGAAGATCTCGTCCTTGGCGAAGCCACCCGATGTTGTATGAATGTGGGTGTGGTGTTGTCGACAGTCCCACTTGTTTGACAACCTCTGCTGAGATGAGGTTCTTCTGGTTTCCTCTATTAACAATAAAATGTAGCGGGGTCCCCTTCACCCACATCTGTGAATGAAAAAGGTGCTCCCCCTCTTTAGGATCTATTGGTTCTTCTGGTTGAATTGTAGCGGTCACGACAATAGCAGTGGGGTCCGCGTCAATGATCTGTCCTTTACCATTATTTTCAGAATTAGATTCTGAATTAGGGTTTGGCTCTTTGTCTTTGATCTTGGCCACCAATGATTGTTTTGAGCGACATTCATCGGTGTTGTGCCAAGGGATTTTTTGGAACTTGCACCATTTTCTGGTGTCCTTCTTTGTCTTCCCTTGAACTTTCTTTTCCTGTGTCTTGGAATGGTTTTCAGGAGATTGTTTGTTAGGGTTGTCTTTGTCATACTTCGGTTGTTGCAGATTTGGATACTCAAACTCCTGTTTGTTCTGGAGCTTAAATTTATGCTCGATTTTAACAACATATCGATAAGCAGCACCGAGTGATGAGATGTCCAGGAAATCCATTTCAGTCTGGATGTATCTGTGTAGAGCCCCACGGTATTTCAGAACCAAATGTCACTTGGAGTCTTTGATACCCAGCTCAATGCGCAAGGTATGGAAGGTATTGGTGAACTCTGGAACTGCTTGGACCCTCTCTTGCCGCGGTGTGGTCCATCTCATGTACTGGTCCTCATAGTTTCCAACAGGGTAATACTGTTCCTTTACCGCATCCACAAAAAAATCCCAGGTGGGATCGGCCCCGTATATTCCAGAATCCTCTGTGGAACTTTTCTCCCAGTAAGTTTCCCACCAATGTTTGACATGTGGGAGAGATATAAGGAGTGTGAAGGTGATCTTTTCTTTTTCGGAAAAATTGTGAATAGAGAAATAACCTTCTAGGAGAGTTAACCATTTTTCTAGGGCTTTTGCATCTATCTGTCCTTCAAATACAGGAATATCAAAATTAACTTGTACCTTGAAAGGCGAGGTGCCTCCAAAGTGGCCTCTTGATGAATATACGCCTGATGCTATCGATAGGCGTTGAAGGATGTGGGAAAAATTCTCCATCATTTCGTCCCTCTGTCGCGTGAGAGCTTGCTCAAGCAACAGATTGATAGGATCGTCTGCTCTGTCATTTTTTTTTTTCTTCCGCCATTGAGTGTTTCTTGGGTGTGCGAGAGTGATTGTATTCAAGATAGACAAGATCAAGACCCAACTTGCTATACTCAGACCTCGTTGGGGACACGCACTGAAAAAACGATCAAGAGCAGCCTGCTCTGATACCATTGATCTAGATTATTTTCGGCACGAAATGTGAGCGGAGATATAATAAAGAAATGAACAGAAATATCGTAGATATTCAATAATATAACATAAATGTATCAGATTTGAAACCATAAACACAGATATACAGTAATACACGATTTCTATTAATGAAAGAAATGTACAGAGACTGTAAAAATACATAGTGAAAGACTCGCTAGAATGGTGGCA
>JASDQU010686182.1:450-26013 GCA_032191745.1 Picea mariana | reverse complement strand
TGAAAGGCGAGGTGCCTCCAAAGTGGCCTCTTGATGAATATACGCCTGATGCTATCGATAGGCGTTGAAGGATGTGGGCAAAATTCTCCATCATTTCGTCCCTCTGTCGCGTGAGAGCTTGCTCAAGCAACAGATTGATAGGATCGTCTGCTCTGTCATTTTTTTTTTCTTCCGCCATTGAGTGTTTCTTGGGTGTGCGAGAGTGATTGTATTCAAGATAGACAAGATCAATACCCAACTTGCTATACTCAGACCTCGTTGGGGACACGCACTGAAAAAACGATCAAGAGCAGCCTGCTCTGATACCATTGATCTAGATTATTTTCGGCACGAAATGTGACCGGAGATATAATAAAGAAATGAACAGAAATATCGTAGATATTCAATAATATAACATAAATGTATCAGATTTGAAACCATAAACACAGATATACAGTAATACACGATTTCTATTAATGAAAGAAATGTACAGAGACTGTAAAAATACATAGTGAAAGACTCGCTAGAATGGTGGCAACGTATCTCTGAGAAGAGATGTGACGGCTACTCGCATTCGCAAGAAGATAATTACAATGAGGCTCTGAAGGCCTTTTTACAATAAACATGAATGCCAAAAGTCCTATACATCCAAAAACCTAACCCTAGGAGATGAAGCGCCAAAATTCATGTGGGCCCCGTTTGGGTAAGTGAGTACATCAACTTCCCGGGCTCGTAACTTTTGCATACTATCTCCGTTTTAGGCGTGTGATAGCTCGTTGGAAAGGTATTGTTGAGGAGATTAATTTTGGGGGCTCACTCATGCCTTTGGCTATCATTGTGAACCTCGATCTCAAAAAACCTTCATTTGGGCCCTCAAAATGGCCTCAGAAGTTAAAAACTGCTAAAAATAGTAAATTGCCAAAATTGCCAGAAAACTGTTTTGAGCTAGTTGGAAAAGGTGGGTGGTCACTGATATCCACCTGGATCATCCATTACCCAATCCTCGGTTTTCCAACTTCTCATGGCCATAACTCTCTAACCGTGAGGAGTTATGTGATGTTCCACATACCACCGGAAATGGCATGAGAAGCACTATCCATATAGGATAGTTTCAATGGAAAATTCACTAGCGTTCATCTCATTATTTCACAAATAAGCATGGGTTATCTAACCATACTTCTAGAATAACTCAATCCACAAAGCGTCTTCCCATGAGGGCTTTCACCATAAGGGCACCACTTTGGATTTCATCCATTTCTACTTATTATCAACCATGACAAGACAATAACGAGTCATATTTACATCAAACAATATTGGGTCCATTACCCAACCTTTGTGCTACGAGGCTTTCTTCAAGGGTTGACATCAATTACAACCAACCTTAATCAACAAGTCCACACTGCAAAATTCCTTCTTTGATCTCCTTGTGTGTCTCCTCCTCTCACCTTAGCTACCTTTTATAATGTTGAGTTTACCCTAAATCCAAAACCCTAGATATCCAAAGTGATCAATGGTTGAGATTAGATCTCACCAACTTGAGATCAATGGCTAAGATTTCATTTAATCCACTAATGCCAAAAAATCGGGCATTTCATTAAATTAAACTCAATTAATTATAAAAAGGCATTCACTTTAATAATTACTTAATTAAAGTGAATTTCTTAAGTCTTGAGAGGTACTAATGACAACTTCCACATGTTAGACACAAAACCAACGTGGAAGTACATGTCCAATGCTATAAACATCAACAATATCCCCTCCTTCTCTCATGTCCTTGTCCGCAAAAAACTGAAGCATTTCTTTCTAATTTTGTCCAACATATTTTTAGGGATATGTGCTAAAGACATCTAATATATAGGAATACCTTCTAGGACTAACTTAACCAAATTCAACTTACCTCCTCAAGATAACCACATATAGCACCAGTTTGTTACTCTATCCTCTATATTTTTGTATAGTCAATTCCAATATATGAAATTGTAGTAGTTAGGTTTTAAATGAAAACCCAACCATTCAATTCCTCTATCCATGGAAGTAGATGATTAAAGAACTATTTGCACCGTTTGATTCTCCAAATTTTCTTCTGATGCATTAAAAATAATGGAGGACTTATGGATATTAACTTCCATCCATTTGGATTGATAATACAAGTCTATAATATCTTTATATTTATTAACCTCACTTATTAATTTTGTGCCAAATACAATCACGTCATATACAAATAAAAGATTATTCAAAGAGATGTATCTTCCTACCATGATGTATTTTATTGAATTATCCTTCTTTGTTATTGAAATAAACCTACTCAACACTTTAACCACTAATAGGAACACACTGGGCATCCTTTCCCGAGCCCTCTTGTAGTATAAAAGAGTTTTGAAGGAGAACCATTAATAAGGATTGAAAAAGATGTTGAAAACAAGCATCCAATAATCCAATTTATATTTTGAACATTCTTCCCAATTTGGATCAACAACAATCTTAAATACAACCAACAAACATTGTCATAGGCTTTAGCTAAGTTAATTTTCATTACCACTGCATGAAGCTTTTTCACCTTTATAGTGTGCATACCTTCCTATGTTGAGCCTACATCATCGTGAATCTACATGTTGAAGAGAAACCCAAACCACTCTTCCGAGATAAACCATGATAACACATTTATCAATCTATTTGTTGTTATTTTTATAATGATTTTATTTATTGAGTTGCATAAATAAATTGGCCTATATTCAACAAAGGATTTTGGGTGATCCAAGTGGATATTGGTGGCCACCCACCTATTCCAACTGGCTCTTTTTGACAGTTTTAGTTCAACACGTTCTTTTGTAATTCTTTGTAATTGTGGGTTCTACACTTTTGGGGCTGTTTGAACCCTACACAGCTTCCAGGTGGATATTAGTGGCTGCCCACCTAATCCAACTGGATTCTTTTGGAATTTTTCATGTCAATACATATTTTTGTAATTTCAGGGACATTTTAGGGCTCTAAACATTGTTTTTTTGGCTTGTCATATTCAAATTATATATGGAGTCGAAGTTTGACAACATAATGTGTATTTCTCGAAAATACCTTTCCAATGGGCTATCAGGCATCTAAAACAGAGGTCGTACGCAAAAGTTACGACCTCAGGAAGTTGAGGTACCAACTTGCCCATCAAGGCCCACATAACTTTTGGTGTTTCATCTCCTAGGGTTAGGTTTTTGGATGTCTGGGGTTTTGGCATTCATGAGTAATGTTAAAAAGGCTTCTGGAGCCTCATCCTAATCATTTTTCTCAGACAGATGCACATAGTAGCCACACCTCTTCTCAGAGATAGCTACCACCATTCGAGCAAGTTGTTTTCAGTTCTGGAGTTTTGTAGTTTCAACCTATTTTATTTATTCAATAAAGGTTATTGTTCATCGAATATCTGTTATTGTTCTTCGTGTCATTGTGTTATTGTATTCAATCTGTTATTCATTTCGTTTCGCTCATAAATCTGAATCAGTGGTATTAGAACAATCTGCTCTTCATTTATTTTTCTTTGTGCATATCCCCGACAAGATCTAGGTACAAGAAGTTGGGACTCGAAGCAATCGAGCCTTTACAAGATTAGTTGCACCGAGCCCGACAACAACCCATGGGGGGTGAAAAGAAAGATGATGGAGCAGGAGATCCTTTCAAAATGTTGCTTGAGGAAGCCTTTGTGCGACAAAGGAACAAATGTTGGACAACTTTGCACAAATCCTTCAGTGGATGCCCACGGGAGACACATCTTCATCAAGTGGCTAGGAAATCCCCTTCAAGGTATAAGTAAATTTTGATATTCCATTATTTGAAGGACTGATAGATGTGAATGTTGTAGATAAATGGTTGAATCTGCTCGAAAGGTATTTTTCGGTCCACAATTTTTCCGATAGGGAAAATATTACTTTTGTACTCCTCAAGGTCATCCCCCATGTTAAGGACTGGTGGGATATTTACTCTAAGCAAAGGGCGATAGAGGAATCTGCAATATTTGTGGTCTCCCCCACATGGGATTCTTTCAAGGATTCCATTAAAGAACAATACTACCCTATTGGAAGCTACGAGGACCAATACACAAGATGGACCACCCTGCGTTAGGAAAGGGACCAAACAATACTAGAATTCACAAATATTTTTCATACCCTGCGCATGAAATTGGGTATCAAAGACTTTGAACGACATCTGGTGCTCAAATACCGCGGTTTTATGCATATATATATTCAAACATAATGGAGTTTTTGGCCATCACATCATTGGGTATGTCTTATAGATATGTTGTCAAGATCAAGCAAAAATTTAAGCAGAAGAGGCCAGAGTTTGGATTTGCAAGCTTCTCACAGCCGAAGCAGGGAAAAGGTGGCCCTAACCCATAAAACAAGGGACAAAAAAAATATGGCCACTCTCAGGACAACCAATCTAAGCTGCAACATAAGAAGGGTAATGAGAAGTCAAATAAGGACATGTGAAAGTGGCGTGAATACCATAAAATCCCTTAGCACAACACCTAAGAATGTCGCTCCAAGCAGTCACTTGTGGCTGAGCTGAAAGATTCCGAGTCAGATGCAGATTCTGACTCTGAATCAAATCCAGGAGGAGGGAAGTGGATTATCGATGTTGAACCCAACATAATTGTCGCTACCACCAAAGTCCAGCTAAGTGAACCAAAATAATCGAAGGAAGGGGAATGCCTCTTTCACTCACAGATGTAGGTGAAGGGGGATTTGCTTCATTTCATTGTTGATAGCGATAGTCAAAAGAACCTGATCTCAACATAGGTTGTCAAGCAGTTGGACCTGTCGATGACACCGCAACCACAACCCTACACCATTGGTTAGATTTGCCAAGGAAGAGATCTTCGCATCATCCAACAATGTCATCTGCCCTACGACATCAAGCCCTTCAAAGATGATGTATTGTGTGATATTTATCCTTTGAAGTTTGTGATGTTATTTTAGGACAACCATATTTGTGGAAACAACATGTTGTGTATGAGTCTAGACCCCATAGTGTTATTATTACTTTGGGTAGAAAATTGTATAGGATACCAGAGGTAGCGCAACCTACTGCTATTCTTTAATCTCTGCTAAGGAATGTAGTGAGGTCATTTCACAGATGGGGAAGTTTGTCTTCTTTGTGATATGTTCTCACAATAAGCAGAAGGTCGCCACCACATTCATGACCTATACACATAACCTCTCTTTGCAGCAGAAGCTAGTGGACAGAATCATGGAAGAGTACAGAGACATCTTCTCCTCACCCACCGGGGTACCGACGCACTGCCAATTCGAGCATCCAATTGATCTAACTCTCGGTGAACCTCTACCTAATGGACCAATTTATCATTGTTCGCTAATGGAAAATTATGAAATCAAGTTTCAAATCCAAGATATTCTTCAAAAAGGACACATCATACCCAACTCCTCCCCTTGTGGAAGCCTGATTGTACTAGTGCAGAAAAAATATGGGACCTGGTGGCTCTGCATTGATTATAGAGTATTAAATAAAATCACAATCAGGAATCGGTACCCAATCCCCCGAATTGATGACCTTCTTGAAAAACTCAAGGGGGTGAAGTTATTTAGCAAGATTGACCTAAAGTCTGGCTACCACTAGGTTCCCATCGAACTGACTGATGTATGGAAGACAAATTTCAAATCTAAAGAAGGTCTCTACAAATGGCTGGTCATGCCCTTTGTCCTAGAAAATGAACCAACAACTTTCATGAGGTTGATGGATGATGTATTGAGACCCTTCACCAACTCTCTTATGGTGGTATATCTGGATGACATCCTCATATTTAATAGAACTTAGGAGGAGCACATGCAACATATTCAACAGGTTTTGAGCACTTTGCAGCAGCACAAGCTATATGCCAACTTGGAAAAATGATCCTTTGGCATGAACATGGTCCAATACTTGGGCTACATTGTTGATGAAATTGGGGTACATGTGGATCCAACTATGATCCAAGTCATCCGTGATTGGTGAGCCCCAACCACACTAATCAAGCTTCGGAGCTTCTTGGGACTTGTCAACTTCTACCGACGGTTTGTGTTGGGATTCTCCCATATTGCATGGGCCCTCAGCCAAGTGACCAAGGGTGGTGGCAAGGAAAATTTTGCATGGGGGAAGGCACAACTACAAACATTTGATGATCTGAAGCATCGCTTGTGCTCAGCTCCAGTACTCTCCTTACCCAATTTGCAAAAATCATTCTAGATTGAGATTGATGCATCCAACTATGTTGTAGGTGGAGTTCTCACTCAACACGGTCATCCAGTAGCATACCATGGGGATACACTCTCAGATATTGTCCGAAAATACCCCACCTATGACAAGGAAAAGTATTCTATTGTACAAGCCTGTTGTCAATGGAAACATTACATTTTGGAAAAGGAGACAGTCATCCACATTGAATACAAGCCTCTACAGTTCATATAGACATGGGGGAAGTTGCAGAACGACCACCATCAGAAGTGGTCCACATACCTGCAACAATTCCATCTCAACATCAAGTATAAGACAAAGAGCACAAATCATGTCGTTGAATGCCTACCTCGACCTCATGCGGCTACACTCACCACTGTGCTCCATTCTTGTGGCCATGAGGCATCTGAGTGGCCCCAAATTTATCAGCAAGATCCTCACTTCACCACCACCTATCAGCTCTTGGGTACATGCGTGAATGTCACTGATTCTCATATTCAAGATGGACTGTTATGCCATATGGGCCACCTCTGTGTGCCTGCAAGAGAGCGTGTAAAGCTTATTTGGGAGGCTCACTATAGTCGAATGGCAGGACATTTTGGCGTGGAGAAAACTGTGGTCATTCTACAAAAACATTTTTATTGGACAAAACTTCGACAAGATGTTAGCAAATATATTAGATCTTACACTGCCTGTGCCATTGCCAATCCAACCATCAAGAAGCAAGGCTTATACACCCCTCTTCCTACTCCTGAGAGGCCTTGGGAATCCATCTTGATGGATTACATGTTTGGCCTTCCGTCAACTAAGAAATGCAATGATTACATAATTGTGGTGGTTGATCGGTTTTCAAAGATGGTCATTCTCACAACTTGTAATAAGAGCTTCACAGCGACAGATATTGCCAAGATATTCTTCAAACGAGTATGGGTCTATTTTGGGATACCACAGACCATCATCTCTAATCGAGACAACATGTTCCTCAACACATTTTGGTCAAGTCTCTGGTCATTATTGGACACCAAGCTCACTAAATCCATTGCATTCCACCCTCAAACAGATGGCTAGACATAGGTCATCAATCAAATGATTGTGCACATCATGCACATGCATAACTCTAAGCATCCACGTACATGGGATGAGAATCTTCCTATGTTCAACACAGCTACAACATGGCTCTCCATAGCTCCACCGACCATAGCCCATTTCAGGTGGGGTTGAGATTCCAACCCTTGGGTCCCATTGATGTTGCACTACCTCTTGCAACCACATAGACATAATCTTCCCATGTTGAGTCTGAGGCCGACAAAGCCACCAGATTCATTGAGTGGATTCAACACATATGCCAACAGGTCCATGCGCTTTTGCAGAAAGCCAATGCTAAGTACAATAAGTGCCATGATCAACATTGGGCACCACACAAGTTTCAGGTGGGAGATAAGGTCTGGCCACATTTTCAGAAAGAATGCCTTATAGGTCCCCATCGGAAGCTCCATCCACTTCATTATGGGCCTTACACTATGACCAAGGATGTGGGAGACAATGATTTTGAGTTCAACAGTCCCCCCTTCCTTGGCTTGCACCCAATGTTCAATGTGGACCTCCTCCGACCATATTTTCCACCATTATTGGACACCTCAGAGATCACAGAACAATTGACACCAGCATAGCTCAACCCTGATTGCATGGAAAAAACATCCACTGATTATATAGTGGACACACAAGTCAAGGGCTCTCTCCAGTAGAGGATCCAACTTTATCAGGTTGTCAAGGTAGGGCAACTCTTGCACCAAGGAAAATGGCTCACCCAGGGCCAAATTCAGCAAAAATTTCCTCACCTAATGGGGGTACTCAAAACAATGGAGACCATTTCTTCCTAAGGGGGGAGGACTGATCTAGGTGGATATTGGTGGCCACCCACCTATTCCAATTGGCTCCTTTTGACAATTTTAGGTCAACACGTTCCTCTGTAATTCTTTGTAATTGTGGGTTCTACACTTTCAAAGCTGTCTAAAGCCCTACACAGCTTCTAGGTGGATATTGGTGGTTGCCCACCTAATTCAACTGGCTTTTTTTGGAATTTTTCATGTCAGTACATATTTATGTACTTCCAGGGATGTTTTGGGACCCTAAACAGTGTTTTTTTGGCTTGCCACAGTTAAACTGTAGACAAAGTCAAATTTTGACGACATAATGTGTAGTTCTTGAAAAGACCTTTTCAATGGGCTATCACGCACCTAAAACAAAGGTCATATGCAAAAGTTACGACCCTAGGAAGTTGAGGTACCAACTTACTCATCGAGGCCCACATACCTTTTGGTGTTTCATCTGTTAGGGTTAGGTTTTTGGATGTGTAGGGTTTTGGCATTCATGAGTAATGTTAAAAAGGCCTATGGAGCCTCGTTGTAATCATTCTATTCAGACGGATACGCGTAGCAGCCACATCTCTTCTCATAGATAGCTACCACCATTCAAGCAAGTTGTTTTTAGTTCCGCAATTTTACAGTTTCAACCTATTTTATTTATTCAATATAAAATATTGTTCACTGGATATTTGTTATTGTTCTCCATATCTATGCGTTATTCTATTCATTATGTTATTCATTTCATTTCGCTCAAAAATCCGGATCACCGAGCCATTCTTATTTAGAACTAATCTATAAAATATGCATTCAAAGATTCCAAAATCCTCCCTAATGTTATGGATTCCTCTATTATTCACAATAAATCTTCTTCCAACATATTATAGAAAGCCAAATAAAATTTCATTATGCAACCATCCAAGTGAGGACTTTTAGCCTTTTTAAAGGAGTAGAGAACAATTTTGGGTTCTTTTTAGAGATTTATACTCCTAAAGCCTCATTTTGTTGCTCAAGTATGAGTCTAGGAAACTTAAACACTACATGTAAAATTTCAACAATATTTTCCCTTGATGGCTCCTAGAATTGGGACTTAAAATACTTCTTGCCTTCTTCTACAATATCATTGAATGATCTTGCTAAAGAAATGTCAGATTTCATAATTTCCCATATTTTGTTATTTATTTTATTTTAATTAACATAATTATTGAATAATTTGGTATTTTCATCTCCTCATAAAGCCAAATGGCTCTACTCTTTAGCATCTATTCAACTTCTTATTTTTCCAATAAACTCTTTTCAATGTTGTTTATACCTTTCAACCTTTGATTTTCTTCCTCGTAATTTTTTTTTTTAACATTATTCTCATATAGCCCACTTATTTCTTCCTCCATTGCTTATATTCTATTTTTTTTTCCTTGGATTTTTTCTTAGGCCACTCAACTACTAGTTTTATCACTTCCATTAACGTCTTACCAAATTAAAATATTGTTGTTTCACCTAAAATATGGTCAAACTTTTTCCAATGTTGAACCAATAGCTCCCTAAATTCTTCTCCCTCTAATCAGGTATGATTGAATTTTAATGGCGTTGGAGGTTTCTGGGAGTCATCTTCAATTTGGAGAAGGATGTAGAGGTGGTCTAAGGACCCTCCTTTTCCTACCCAATATTTTAACCTATTATATTCTTCAATGATTCTTTTAGTTGTCAAGAACCTATCTAATCTCTCGGAAATCCCCTCCTTACCACTTCTTGATTTTCTCCAAGTAGAAACCAACTAAATTGGATCTACATCTAGTAAATGTTAAAGATGCGAGAAACATTATACTGAGGGGTTTATATTCTACATAGACTTCCCCTGCCTTCGTGATCAAGTTAAAAAATCCTTTGATAATGAAATTATCCCCTTTAATACAAAATCTAATTCTCCAGTATTCTCATAATGCTTTTCTTTCCCCATATCGACTATACAAATATTGAAAACTTTCCCCAACCCTTTTGATATATATTCCAATTGAATACCTACATTCACAAAGGAGGTAGATAATTATTCTATGCTACTATTCCAACTTGTTACTAAACCACCTAACTGACCTTCAACATCCTCAGAAAAAAGACTAGTCCTTCATAATAGAAGGCAAAACTTATCCTACTTTACTCCCTCACACATTGTTTCCTTGACCAAAATAATAACAAACTTATACTTGTTAAACAATCTCTTGAGGGATATATTTTTATAGCCACCCCCTACCACTCAAATTTAGGGAAATTATGATCATGAGGTCACCTTATCAAAGGCCATTCTTGCTCTAAGGGCCCCCTAATGGTTAATTGTTTTCCTTCTTTGACCTCTTTCACTACTCTCTCTTTTGCAATCGACATATATCATTTTCTCCCTAGAACTGAGATCTAACAAGTATCCATGTATATTCCTCCATCAATCTCTCTTCCATCATCCAAGATCACTTCCTTCCTAGATGTCAAACTATACCTTGATCTATAGTTGTATTTAAGGGAATCCACCTCCTCATTGGCTAAGTAAATGTCAAGGGATCTGGCATATGAGGCATGAGGGTCTAAGGGATTCTTTGGTGACTCCTTCAAACAAATTTGGGAAACACTTTGAGGACTAAACTTAACAGGGAGTTAAATATTGTTCAAACACTCCCCCCTAGGGTTGGATATGTGTAATTCCTCCTCGACATTTCTTTTTTCTCCATAATGTTTACAAAGTGAGTTTCAAAGAATTGATCAACATACCTTGCTTTGAAGTTACCTTGATTTAGCTTCCACTAGGATTTATTCTAGGGGTTTTGTGCTCACCTAGTCTTGAGAACTCATTCCTTTAACTTATTTATCCTTTTAACCCACGTGCTTCTCAAAAGCCTTCTTCGATTCCTACTTCTTGACTTTATTTTCCACTTCATTTGTGTTAATATTTTCTACCATGTTCTCTTTTTGGCCTAAACCTTCTTAAGGAATATTGTTTTCCTCCAATTTTCTCCACACCCATTTATCCTTTTTCTATCCCATTCACTGTAAGGCTCTTCACCGAGACTTCAGAGTCAAGACTCTATAATAATGTATGTAATATATAAATGGATATTTTATGTAAAAAAACAATTTTATATAGCGAAATTCCAGACTTGAATACAATATTTCTCTTGTCAAATTAAGAATTCATGCTTGCAAAGGTTTTTTGGTCTGTGCAAAATTAAAAGGATTTATCATTTTTTGTTCACTAGAAGCATAGTTCATCTAACAATTTTCCAAATTTTCCACAATTTCATCCACAATTTAATTAATCTATATTATGATTCTAACATGTTATTTGGAACTAATCAATCAATGTAATTAGCTAATAATTAGGAAAATACATGTAGCCCCATTCAATTTAGTAGTATGGATGTAACAACCTATCCCTTATATATTTAGTAGGCTTCCCAACTAGATGTTTATCTTCCCAACTAGCTAGAAACAACCTCACTAACTCCCTAGCTCCAAGAAAACCTTGGGGATTTCCTAGCCATCTGTGTGCAAAGTCCCATAACCACAACCCTAGTATGTCCAGGATACTAAGTCAAAATCCTAGTCTTAATGCCAAATCTACCGTAACACAATATTTCTTCATTTGGTTTCTCCCCCATCTCAAAACCCAAAAATATCACCCTTTATTTCTTCTCCACCTCCTTTTTTGACTCCCTCGGACCCAAAATCCTAGAAATGCCAAAACTATGATAAAATACTCTCTTGGCACCTCCCCCCATTCAATAAGCTAGCATGTTATCAATTCCCTTAAATAAAGCATCAATTATAAAATAACTATGTGCATGTCACAAAATCTACGTTTCATTAAATCCAATCAACTTAATAAAATCATATTTCACTTCTTCTTATTTTTAAATATAATAAATACCTAAATTAAATATAATAATCTAATGAATTAACATCAAAATTCTATAAATTTAATTTCACTAGAAACATCAACAAACAACAAACACAAACTATGCAAAATAATATTATAATAACTAATATATAAGCTAATAATACTAGTGTACACGTGAAAGGTATATATTCGTAGTTGGCGCATACATAGTTCATGCATGTACTAATGATAACAACTAGCACATCTAGTGCATAATTCATATATGCTCACGATCAAGTCGATAGTACACCAAATCTTGTAATGCGTTAACCAACCATTTATACTAACAAAATAACAATAATTCATTAGTCACAACAATTCAAAACAAATGAAACATTTACCTAGATTATGATAATTGAATTAAGAATTTAATATAAAAAATAAAAGGGAACAAGTTAGGCACTAAAGTTACATGACTAAAGCCCAACAACACTCTCAAATAATCTAGACATCCTTCCTCCCTAACCTACTTCCATCTCCCAGATCCTATCCCTCCTCTGTTGAACTATACTGGAGTGTCACCTATATTGAACTAACTCTATATAGAACCTATAAGTGAAAGTGTCAACTACCTTGACCAAGATTCCCCAATAGGTAATGGATAGTCCCCATCACACATCTAGGGGTGTGTCGCTTAACACATCCCTCTCACGACTCTAGGTTTTAGAGGATAAATAGTGGGAAATGCCTCCACCACTCCTAATAGAACTAGGGTCAACACCCTATCATGTACCATACTATGGCATTGTGTTTTGAGAGCTTTGTCATCGATTATCCAGTTTCAACAACCATGGCACTTGGAAAACTTGCACTTGCCCAAATATCATAGCAATGCATTTGAACCAATATAAAAATAACATAATGATGCTTCTTATCATACCATTTCTCATTCGATTTCCATGACATAGACCACTTAATATTGCACTTCTCTAGCTATCACATAGCCCATTCAACCTATAGGTTAGTTTACAACACAAGCTCATGCATAACCATATACTATCGACATGTGATTGCGTTTAAAACATATCATTAAAGCCAATATCCACATACCAAGATACTTCAATTAAAACTTGCATGCTAGAAGTAAATCACATAACATCAATCATTAACAACAAAACAATAATCATTCATAGTATTAACATAAACGTAGGACCACATAACCATAATTTGAAGTGTCAATGTTTAATAATGTTCCACATATAACAAGCAATGAAAATGCAATTAGGCCATAAAACAATTAGTTGACCAGGTCAAAATGGGGAATAACAGTCACTCAATAGATGGTTGACTTCATGGGAAATCTAAAATGGACTTTGCAATAGTCCAATATTTGAACATATGACCTCTTCCTACATGCTATGTTGACTTCCTCCGACAAACCTTAACGAAGGTCAATTTCAACAAGCATTTTAATAATCATTTGGTTGATTTTATCTTTAAAATCCTCTTCCAACTCCATGAAATTTCCCAAACCATTTTCTAGTGTTTCTGTCACTTCTCTACTCCAAAGTGCCATTGGGAGTCTAGGAAAAAAATCTCAAGCATGCTTAATGAAAAGTGGTCCAAGGTGAGCATCAAATCCTAGTTTCCATTTTCTCAAAAGTAATGTAGATGGACCCTAGAACCACCTTTTCTTGAATATGAGCTCTGCATCTTGTCTTCTTCTAAATTTGAAGATATCCATCCCCTCAACAACATCTGGTATTTTGGAACATAAATTAGAATATCCATCCGATTTACCTTTAACCACCTCTGTAAGGAATGTCCCAAAACTTACTTTCCCATGAAATTCCCTGCAAGGGCCTTTTTCATTATACCTTGGATAACTTCCATACTATACATCTTCTCTTAGAAACAATCTAAATTTATCCTTTTTTGGCCTTATGCATTGAATTTTCTTTCCTCCCTTTCTTCCTATTTATTTTTCTCTACTATATGTAGGTCTATTTCCTCTCTATTTTGATTCAATAATTTCTTGAAACCTCTTGCCTTCTATTACCTTAAGCTCAATCCCTTTCCCTCTAACTACATTTAGGATTCAAAATTTCTCATTAGCAAGCCACACCATACTACTTAACTCTCAATGTTCCTCCAAGATTTGATGTTCCTTGGCCCTTAAATTTGGGGCCAATAAACTTATTCTCATGAAAGATCTACTAGATCCTCATTATTTCCTAGCTTAACTTCACACTTAGCACATTTATGAATTTGGTAGGTCTTGTCATTTTCCATGTGATAAAACTTCCTATTGATGTCCTCTTCACATTCATTAGCTAGTATTATCCCATCATACTACATCTTTGGGCCATTAGGGTCTTTTTTTGAAGTCAAGAATGGATCACCAATTAGAGCTTGACCATTTGTTAGGTCCTCCTTGAATACCCTTGAGCCTTGCCAAAATTATATCATCTCTCCATAAGTATTGAAACTATCCCTAAGATAGATTTCATCTGGATCCTCATAATCAACTTCCTCCTCCTCCATGATTTCCCCCTCCCTAACACCTTGTGCTTTACTCTATCATATCCATTGATCGTATACCTTTAATTGAGGTCTTATCAAAACTCTCCATGGTTGTTCATTTTATATGCTATATGATAGTATCAATATGTTTCATCTTCTCCATTACTACCTATCCAAGGGTCCTCTCCTATTATAATATTTTGGCCATTTCCTATTTTCCAATAAAGCTACTAACCTAAGAGGGGGAAAGACATGGATAGATTTTTCCATATAATATAAGCCCCTACCATAGGTTTTACCCTATATCTTATCCAATATTCGAATGAAAGGTGATATTAACACTTTGATTTGATTGCATGCCGCCATAAACCTAGATGTTGTATGATCCTCTAAAGGCTCTTCACAACAAACATTTTTCCAAAATGACGAATATTCTTAATCCCCAACTCCCTATGGATTTTGGTTTGGAAATATTTTTCCATTTTACTAGAGGGATGCCTTCTTTGTCTTTCATTCGACCCTTCCAAAGAAAATGAAATCATATTTTCTTTATATTTTCTAAAATACCAATAGGAATATAGGCTCGTGAATGCCACTATATTGGTATAGAATCTAACACATATTTCTCTAAAGTTAATCTAACACCTAAAGATAAGCACCTCATCACCAAATTGTGTTCTTTTTCCACTTTTTGATATAACCATAATGAATCTCTATACCTATAGTCATTTGCTTTCAACACAAAGGCTAAGTTTTTCATTCCTCTACAGAATGGTTGTATTTAAAATAGGGGAACTTGAGTTATTGCTCTTTTCAACCTCTCATTCAGTCCATTAAAAGAGATGGTCAACTTTTGAAAATTTATTTACATGCTCATTGCAACACCAATGAGAGCTCTGATGATATATTCTACTTCTCTAATAAATATTTCACCAAGTGGGATAACATCATTCACAAGAAAAATGTAGGTGATTGAGATAGCAATATCTATGTTGATTCCTTTTAATCTTCCTCTCCTCTAATAGCCTCATAGAATTTTACTAAGGACCTTAAAATATATAATAAAGAGGAGAGGAGACAAAGGATAACCTCATCTCAATCCGTATGCGGTATAAAAAATCTAGAGGTTGATCCATTATTAAGTACATAAAAAGATGATGAGCTTAGACAACCTTCAGTGCAATTAACAACAAAAAATTAAAACCAAAGTGAAGAAGAATCAACCTTGTGTACATCCAATTTACCTTGTCAAAGGCCTTGGAAAAATCAAGCTTTATAAGCATATACATTTTCTTAGTTTGAATTGTATGAAGTCTCTCCGAGGACACACCTATAGCATCATGGATTTGATAATCAATTAGGAACCTAAAACGTGTTGGAGAAATCCCTATGGAGAAGGATGACTTTAGTCTTTGAGAAATAACTTTTTTAATAATTTATAAACAACATTACATAGAGAGATAGGCCTAAATACTTGAAAGAAGAAAGACCTATCTTGTTTAGGGATAAGTGCTAATAATGTCGAGTTGAGAGCTCCCAAGAATTTCCCATAAGTCCTCAGTTCCTCTATCACAATCAATATATCACTCTATAGTATTTCATACAAACCCTAGTAAAATTTTATGTTCAATCCATCTAAACCAAGTCTTTTATATTTTTGGAAGGATATAATTACATCCTTAAGCTCTTCCTTGGAAACCTCATCTATCAATTCCTCATTTAAGTCTTTGTTTATGAGCAGAGGAAAGTATTAGGCAACCTATATAATCTCAAGTATATTTACTCTCTCTGGGTCCATATACATTTGCTTGACATATCTTAGACCATCATCAACCAAGTCTTAAAATGTATTGGCCTTGGACCCATCTACTTTGGGAAGCTCCCAAATAGTATATATTTTCTCCCTTCCCTTGGCATAATTCTTAAAAAACTTGGTGTTCATGCATGTCTTCTCCAACTAAATTTCCTAGCTTTTAGTCTTCATTTAGTAGCCTTTGAGGAAATGATACTTTGTGTTAATGAAACAAACTACCTATGAACTAAGCAAAACCCTCAGTGAATGGGTGAGACTCACTGATAGATAGAGAATAGATTATTATACTTTCTTTCCCTAAGATTTGTATGCATGCCAATAACTAAATGAGAGAAAGACAGAGAAAGGAAACTTGTAAACAAATTTTGTCCTTGTTAAGTCCCTATGTTAATGCCAGAACACTCATTTACTATTAGTTTATTAGTTATGGTTAGGTTGGCTTAGGGTAGGTTACACCATGCTCACTTTATCTCCTATTTTTAATAAAGGAGATTCATTTGTATAGGCATCTCATATTGTCTTTTGCATTTCCTATATTTTAAAAGGAGGATTCCCCCTTGAAGTGGATTATTCATTTTCTATTTTTCAGAGTTTGGTTCATAACATTTGGTTTCAGGGCATACAATCCTAGGGTTTCGCTCCTTCAATCGAGACATCTTGGAATTTTCACTATAATTTGTTTTTTGGGAAGATTTAGGTATAAATTTTTTGAGGAGACTAGGGATACATAGTGAAGTACATATAGTAAAAATTTCAAGTACTGGTTTGTTATACTTTCTGAGATATATCCTTTGGAAGTGTGACTAGTCTTGAAATCCATTTCAAATGAGTCAGTGGAATTTTCACTATAACTTTGTTTGGAAAAGGTTTAAGAHTKTGAAATTTTTAGAATATTKAGGAGACATTGTTAATAATTTGTGGTAAAAATTTCAAGTTTTAAATCATTTTATTTCTTGAGATACAAGCTATGGAAATTAGGGTTATTTKACTAGTCCTAAAACTAGTCTCAAACATGTGTTGTTGGTATAAGTGTCATATATGAAGTTTGAAAATTACAAATGGAGTGCCACAAGTTTATTTGGAAAGAGGATATACCATAGTATTCTAGGTAAAAATTTTAGAAATAGATCTGAAATATTGGACACATGGAAATCCATACAAATTTGTTCTCTAAAAGGGGCCAAAATTCAACAATTTTTGGTAAAGTTACCATAACTTTTACTTGACACATCAAATTTTGGTCAGACTTATGCCATTGTAGAGAACATGTATCATAGTACTACAATCCAAAATTTTAAACTTTGAAGGGCTGAAATTTCAGAGATACATCGGAACAAATATCAACCAACAAGATAGTCTCAAAATTAGGGTTTAAAGGTTTGCCACTTACAATTGGAATAACTTTTTATTGGAAGATCTATTTTTAGTGATTCAAAATTTGTGATAAAGAGAATATAGATGAGTATTATTATTTTTATACCGCATGGCTAGGGGTGTTGCAAAAGTTAGATCACCAAGTAGACCTCCAGAAATCTCCTCCATAAATCATGAAGAAAATGAGGAGATACATAACAAGCTATCCAAATTGGGGGACCAACTTAATGACTTGAGTGCTAGGTCAATAATAAGTAATGAGGTGGTAAACACACAAAGAAAAATACAAGAGATGGAAACGAAGATGGAATAGATGGAAAATAAGATGGATGAAAATAGGAATCAAATGGAACAGAAGATGGATGAAAATAGGGATCAAATGGAAAAGAAGATGGATAAAAAGATGGAAGAATTGCAAAATTCCATGTCAACTATCACATAAACCCTAGATGGGAGGATTTATAAAAGTGACATTGTAGCCGAAGAGACTCATGAAAATAAAGGTATTATTCATGTTGAACAACCTACCAATAATAAACATTTTTCAAGTGGATGTAACTCTAATAGTGGAGTTAATTATGGATGGTTTCATAAGGGTGTCAACTTTCCCAAGGTTGAATTAAAAAAGTTTGATGGAACATAAGTTGTTACATGGGTGAACCAAATAGAGAAATAATTTGAATTGGATAATATTATGGATGGTAAGAAAAGGATTTCCTTAGCAACCTTGTACTTTGAGATAAAACCCCAACAATGGTATCAATGGGTACTCAAAAGGAAGCCCCATTGTTATAATTATACTTGGAGTTTATTTATAAGAGACTTAGAAGCACAATATGGAAAATTTTGGGAACAAGACTACTTTAGTCAATTAACAAGAATCAAACACTCAACGGTGATATTAAAGATTATAATTCAGAATTTAAGGTGTTGGCCACAAGGGTGGATAACATAAGTGATGAACATATGTTGGAAGGTTACATGGGTGGATTAAAGGAAGACATTAAAAATGAGTTTTTCTTAAAACATTCAGAAAATATTACAGAGGCTATGTGATTTTCTCATCATATTCAATCCAAGAATAGAGATACACACAAATCTACCACAGGAACATATGTAGGAAGTAGAGATCGATTTGGGGCTCATAAAGCAACCCTACCCCAACCTACTCGAATATAGTTGAAGGAAGTGGAGGAAAGAAGAGAAAAAAGACTATGCTTTGGTTGTAATAACAAATGGTCAAAGGGGCATAAATGTCAAGAAACAAAATTGTTCACCTTGGAGAATAATGATGAAGAGGAAATTGAGGCATATGTAAAAAGGGATAAGGAATAACTCGTGAAATTAAAAGAGCAAGAAAAAGATGTATAAATTATGCACAACAATGAATCATAGGTGTGAAATATATATTCATGCATTGGAAGGTTTTCAACACCTCAAACCCTTAAGGTTGTAGGATACATTAAGAAGAAAAAGGTCATAGTTCTTATTAACTCTGATAGTACCCATAACTTCATTGATAAAACATTAGCAAAGAACCTCAATTGTTTTGTGTATCCAATGACACGTTTTCAAGTTTTGGTTGCTAAAGGAGGGAGTATTGATATTGTAGTGCCACACCATTGAACTTAGTATGAGAGAATATAACTTAGAAAGCCCAATGTATGTCATTCCCATTGGAGGAGTAGATTTTGTTCTGGGTATTCAATGGTTGAAAACATTAGGTACAATTTCTACAAACTATAAGGAATTATTCATGAGATTTGAATTGGAATGAAGTCAATATAAAATCAAAGGGTTAAAATATGGACCTTCTCAAGTCATCTGCTCTCATAGAACATAAAAGCTCTTAAAAAAGGGTAATAGGGGAGTTTTGGTTAGACTTTATTCTATGGAAGCAAAACAAAAAGATGAAAATATTTCAGAGGAATTAAAATGCACCTTCAAAATGAAGCATAAGGTTTTCCAAGAAATTTCTAAAGGGATACCTCCATCTAGAGATCATGAGCATCAAATCAAAATAATACCTGGAAGTACTCCTCCAGATAAAAGGCCTTATAGATATCCTCATTAGCAAAACGGGGAGATTGAGAAAATGGTACAAGACATGTTAGATTAAGGTATTATTCAACGAAGTAGGAGTTCGTTTTCAGCTCGAGTTGTTATGGTAAGAAAAAAAGATAATTGTTGGAGGATGTGTCTTGATTATTGAGATCTAAAAAAATTCACCATCAAGGATAAATTCCCTATTCCAAATATTGGTGAGATATTAGATGAGATTCATGGAGTGACTTATTTTACAAAGTTAGATCTTAAATCAAGATACCACCAAAACAGATTATGAAAAGAAGACATTCCCAAAACAATGTTTAGAACACATGGAGGGCACTATGAGTTCTTGGACATGCCTTTTGGGCTAACTAATGCTCCTTCTACTTTTCAAATCCTTATGAACAAAAATTTTCGACCCCGAATTAGAAAGTTTGTGTTGGTTTTCTTTGATGATATACTTATCTATATCAAGTTATGAGAAGACCACATTAAACATCTAGATAAAGTCCTACAAATTCTAGAGAACAAACAATTATATGTAAAAATATCCAAACGTGCTTTTGGGAAACAAGAAATAGAGTATTTGAGCCATATTGTTTCAAGGGAAGGGGTTAAGGTGGACCCTCAAAATATTCAAACTATTACAAAGTAGCCTATTCCTAAGAACATCAAAAGTCTTAGAAGATTTTTGGGTCTTATAGGATATTATCATAAATTTGTTAATAATTATGCATGCATTGCATACCCACTCACATATCTCTTCAAGAAAAATTCATTTGTATGGAAGGCAGAGGCTACCTTGGCATTCTCACTCTTAAAGGATGACATGTCTTCTACACCAATATTAACAACACTTGATTTTGGTAAAACATTTATAGTTGAATGTGATGCATCAGGACAAGGAATTGAAGTAGTATTGATGAAAGAAGGGATATCATTGGCCTTTGAAAGTAAACAATTCAAGGGAAATGACTTGGTGAAATCTACATGTGAAAAATAAATGGCAACAATTTTAAATGCAATAAAAAATGGCGACAATATCTCATTGGGATGAATTTTAAAGTCAAGACAGACCATGATCACCTAAAGTAATTTTTGGAGAAAATAGTGTCATCATAAGAGCAACAAAAATGGGTAGCAAAAATGCAAGTGCTTGATTTTGAAATAATCTACACAAAGGGGAAGGATAATGTGGTAGCATATTCCCTTTGCAGAATAGAAGAAGCCTCGATTTTATATTCCATTACATATTCCATTCTTGCATGGTTGGAAGAAGATTTCCAAGAATGGCAACAAGGAAATACTACTAGAATGTGTAAAGGAAGGGATGAACTCTATGGAACATTGGGAGTGGAAGAGAGATATGCTTTGGTGCAAGGGTATAGTATTTTTAATCCCTAAATAAAATTTGAAGCCACAAATATTAAGGGAGTCTCATGACTCTTCGATGTAAGGACATTCAAGGTTCCTTAAAACATATCAAAGGATCAAAAAAATATTCTTAGGGGGAAAGGAATGAAGAAATACATTCAAAATTTTGTCAGAGAATGTTAGGTTTTCCAAAGAAATAAAGGAGAGACAATAAAAGATCTAGGTTTACTTCAATATTTACACACACCTAATCAAAGATGGGAAGAGATATCAATGGATTTCATTACAGGTTTACCAAAATTAGAAGGTAAGGATGCCATTTTTGAGGTAGTGGATAGACTCACAAAATATGCACATTTTTGTGGAATTCAAAGTACATATACGACAAGTCAAGTAGTAAAAGTGTTCATGAAAGAAATTCATAGAATTCATGGATTTCTTGAAGTAATAGTAAGTGATAGAGATCCAAAATTCACAGGAAAATTTTGGAAATAATTATGGAAGATGAGTGGAACAACACTAGCTACGAGTTCAACATATCATCCACAAACAGATGGTCAGACAAAAATAGTTAACAAATGTTTAGAGGGTTATCTGCATTTCTATTCTTCATAAAAGCAATATCAATGGGTGAAGTGGCTTCCTTTAGTAGAATGGTGGTATAATACCATCTATCACCCATATACTAAAATGTCCCCATTTGAATCCCTTTATGAATATCCAGCCCCTAGTATCTCATACTTTTTACAGGACAAGTCCAAAGTGCAGACAATAGAGTCGCATATGGAGAAGACTAAAGAAACATTGACAATTCTTAAGGAAAACCTTCAAATGGCATGACACATGATGAAACAATAAGCAGATCAACATCGAAGTGAAAGGCAATTTGAGGAGGGTGATGGGGTATTTTTGAGACTACAACCTTATAAGCAATCTGCTCTAGAAAAAAAAAGAATAAAAATTAGCTCAAAAAATTTATGGACCCTAAAATATATTAGGGATATGAGCTAGATTTGTATTATTTTCGCATTCATAAGGTTTTTCATGTATCTTGCCTAGAAAAGGTTTTGGGACAAACTATGCTAGTGTAAACAAAACTTCCATAATTAGATTAAAAAGGGGAGTTGATTCTTAAACCATAAAAATTTATAGATCGATGTTCTATATCTCTTCAGAATAGAACCATTATGGAGTACCTAATCAAGTGGAAGAATATGCCTCCAAAATAAGCTTCATGGGGAAATGAGCAATTCATGAATAAACACCCTTAATTAAAAGCTTTGTTAAGGCCCCTAAGGCCCTAACTCTCATTTACTATTAGTTTATTAGTTATGGTTAGGTCGACTTAGGGTAGGTTACATCATGCTTACTTTATCTCCTATTTATAACAAAGGAGATTCATTTGTATAGGCATCTCATCTTGTCTTGTGTATTTCCTATATTGTAAAAGGAGGCTTCCCCCCTCGAAGTGGATTATTCGTTGGCTATTTTTTGAAGTTTGGTTCATAACAGTCCTCAACGTTGCATAAGTGTAGTTTGATCCTATTATAGCTCCAATGTCTCATTGATAGACCTACACATACAATCAATGGAACATACCTTTCTCATTCTTCATTTATAAAACATAAATGAACACACATTTTAAGATATTAATTCAATTAGTCAAGAAACTAAAATCCTACTCAAAACCTCATTTAGTATGACAAATGATCAACAAAATGTAGATTTTTTGGGGGGAAAGAAGATAGATCTATATTGATAATGAAAGAAGAGAAAAACCTATGATACATGAGTCTTGTTGATGTACTTCCTTCTCCAAAGTCTGAGTCTTCTCCTTAGCTATAATCCTTCATCTATATAATATTGTCATCTTGAAACTTACTTCGGTGATGTAGCCAATTGAATGACTAATTGAACCTCACACAAGCTCTAATCTTATTGTAAGAACTAATACTTAACTCTCTCTCTCAAAAAAAATGTACTTGCAACCAATAATATTTTGCTAAATCGTTCTCTAGCACAAGGATGCTTTCATTAGACTCCCATCCCTTTGCTTTGATTCCTTTATTTATAGGATCTTGAGGTGATAAGATCAGTGTTGCATGGAATGCATGTCGTGCATGTGTAAGCCATGCACAATCTCCACATGCATATTTTGGATTTTCCAACTCTTATCTTTTAGCTTTGATCAATATCTTTCTATTTTCAAAGCAGTAAATGGGTGGCCATAAGTTTTCCATTAGAAACCTACAACTAGCCACGTTTATTCCTTAGGAAAGTTGTAAGTGACCACATCCCTAGGAACAATCGCAACCTAGATGACCTTTTGAGGGAAAACACTTTGTGAGGCATCACATCTTGGCACAAGTGTGTATTTTGGCTCATTTCATCTTTACTTGGTCCAAGTGATCCAGGGGATCAAATTTTGCTCAAAAATTCAAAGTGCTCGAAATCACTTCAAATTGAACGAGAGCATAGGCCTCGTCGTTACGAACCCAACGCAACTTGTTTGGGTTCAAACGGACGTCGGGAGCGAGAGATATCACGTTCTATTCAAAATGACAAATAGGCAAAAAAAAAGGATGCTGACTGTACAGTCCGTACGGATGCTGACGTGGCATGTCCGTACGAAACGTGGCAGAGCTGGATTGGTAGGACCATATGACACATGGCATTCATTGGTTGACAGATATGGACGAATGATATTGCGACACGTGGAAGATTTTGGTTGGTTGTACGGTGCCACGTGGCCCAGTCATGGGCTGCCACATGGCACCTTGTTATTGGTTGTTGGTTTAAAATTTATGGAGTCTGTGGGGATCGAACCCCAGACCTCCCCACTGGTCCAAACCTTTGCAAAGTTTGTGCTGCCAACATACCACATTGTATTGCTTGTTAAATATATGGTTTTGAATATATTTGAATTCGAGTTGTTTAAATGTTGGCGCGGGGGTCTAGGCTGGGGCTTAGCCCCAGCCCCCGGTCATGTATACCATATCATATGACCCATGGTCACACTATTGGTGCGTGTGATTTGGTTTTGTATTTGTTTTAAAATAGTTATAACCAATGCCTGCCACTTGTCCCTTTTCTATTAGCCTTTGGGACGAAGCCTCGTTTGCATTTACGCGTGGTCACATGGGCCACATGACCTTGGCCTTGGCGGTTAGGGGATAGGTGCACCCATAACCGTCCTACAGTTCACACCGTTTGTACGGTTGCATCTGATGCTGAGTTTTAACGCTTAAATGCACGTGGGGGCTAGGTTGAGCCAACAAGGGTGCAATTTGTCGATCCAGAGACAACAAGTTTGAAGGGGAACTTCCAGGAAGCCTATCTTCTTCAATTTTTGGCCAAACGAGGTGTCAAAAAAGCCTAGCTAGGGGTTTCTGGACGTTCTGGAGCCATTGGAGCCATCTATTTGGCATTTTGAGCATTGTAATAAACATTTTTGAGAACTTTGAGAAAATAATACAAAAGATCCATTGGAAGCTGGACCAAGAGATGTAGCCCAAGAGAGGGGTGAAATCCTTTATCATTTGTTGTGTTATGTGTTTTTTGTTCACTGTTTATTGATGTTGTTTATATGCATCTTGAATGAGTAATTTTTATAAAAGTTGTGTTGCAAATTTGATCCATTTGCATTTTAACACATGAATTAAATCTTGCAAATAATTTCAAGAATACAGGTCTTCTTCATTTTTAGATCAAGTTGGTATCAGAGCATAGGTTTTTGAAGACTTTATTATTTGCAAGTGTTTTGTTTTCTGATGCTCACAAGGTTGAAACTCACAAGAGGAGAAGGAAAAATTGTAGAGCCAAGTTCTCATCCTTCAAGGAGGAAGCTTATATCATCACCGTAAGTTTCAAGGAGGCATTCACCAAGTATGGCTCATGAAGAGAGTCATGAACATATTCCTGCAGAAGATGAAGATCTCAGAAAGGATGTCATGGAAATGAGAGAAATGATGAAAATCTTGATGGAAAGGAATACATGATTGCAAGGTGAAGGCACCAACCCTTCAAAGCACAAGGGAGACAGTGGTGATAAAAATCCAAATGGAAATGGAGGGAATGGTGCTTCTCCACCACCCTCACCTCCATCTTCTTCTTCTTCTACCAATTCAAGACCTCTTCCAAATTCTCCAAAAGGACATGGTAAAACTCCTTCACAAATTCATATGTTAAAGCTTGATATTAAATTCGAATTGCCAATGTACAATGGAGAAGTAAATGCTGAGAAATTAGATAATTGGATTCATTAGATTGAGGTGTATTGTAGGATACAAAAAATTCAAGATGATGAAACTAAGATTCAGCTTGATTATTTAAGATTGGATAGTGTAGCACTCATTTGGTGGGAAGCCAAAACTTAGGAGGACATGAAGAAACATGGTAAAATTTTAACCTCTTGGAATGATTTTATTGTTGCAATTAAAAGACAATTTTACCCATTGGCATATATGCAAAAGGCTACTATGGATTGGCAAAATTTTAGACAAGCTAAAGGA
>JASDQU010686181.1:62769-78229 GCA_032191745.1 Picea mariana | reverse complement strand
GCTTCAAGGCTCCTCTCTGTACCATGTCGCGGATGAAATGATAGTGGATCTCTATGTGCTTCGACCTGTCGTGGAACACAGGATTCTCTGTCATTTTAATGCAGCTTTGATTGTCACATAGAATCGTGGTTGCTCTCATCTCCAAATCAAATAGGCCTGTCAGCAACTTTCGAAGCCATATAGCTTCGCAGCTAGCAGAACATGTGACAATGTACTCTGCTTCCGCTGTGCTGAGAGCAATACTGGATTGCTTCCTACTCTGCCACGAGATCATAGCTGATCCCAAACTGAAACAGCATCCGGAAGTGCTTTTTCTGTCAGCAACGCTTCCTGCCGAATCTGCAACAGTATATCCACTCAGTGTGAAGTCATGATCTCTATCATAGCTGAGACCATAATCCACTGTACCTTTAAGGTACCTCATCACATATTTTGCAGCCACTAGGTGAACATGTCTTGGGTCTACCAGAAACTGACTCAAGGTGTTCACTGCCAAACAGATGTCTGGTCTGGTGTTCGTCGGGTACATTAGCGATCCAATAATCTGTCTGTACAGAGTGGCATCTATCAAGTCTGACGAAGTATCGACCAGTAGCTTCAGCTTTGCTTCCATGGGAGTATTCATGGACTTGCATTCTAGCATGTCGAATCTCTTTAAGATTTCGACCGTGTACTTCCCCTGGTTAAGGAAGATTCTTTCTGGACTCTGCCATACCTCAAGACCTAAGAAGTAATGCATTAGGCCAAGGTCTTTCATTTCAAATTCTGCGGCAAGTCTCTGTTTACATTCAGCGATGAGCTTTTCTTCTCCAGTTAAGAATAAGTCATCCACATATAGTAATAGTATGACTGGTTCATTATCCATGATCTGTGGGACATTATCTCAGTGACATTATTTCAACAAGGTGGACTGTGGGACCCAAACAAAGCTTGGAAATGACTAATACATGGGAACTAATGAATATTAAACCTCTAATTCATTCCTAAAACAGGTCAATTATTTTTTACAATCATTTAGAAAAGAAGAATGAAAAGAAATATCTGGAAACCCTAACAACGTCTCATTTCCTTTAAGAAACCTCCTTTGTTCATTCATTCTTCACACTTTCTTCAAGAGCAAGGGTTTCCTACAGCAATTACAAGCTTTTTACTTGTGTTTGGAGCATTGGGAGCAAGCTTTGGTGCATTTCCAGCAAGAAGACGGTTGTGGGACTTGTTATATTTGGTGACCGGAAATCTTTCTTCTTTTTGCAATATCAATGGCTTCTCAAAGTGTTGCTTCACATGCCCGTATCCCTTCTAAACCAAGCAAGCAAAATGAGCACTATCGTCTTTGGAAATATGTCATAGAACTTGCACAAATGCCCTGTGGTGGTTCATTGGAATAGAGGAGCAATCTATGCAACGACAAGGTTTTCAAGGGCTCTTACATGTTTTGCATGAAGGGGTAAAAGGTATTGATGTTTGTTGACATACAGTAGATCCAATGGTGAGAGCAAAATTTGAGAAGGAGCATAATGATGCTCAAAGGTTGAAAGATTAGAGAAGCAAACTTTCTAGCATTTCACATTTAGGTGATCCAGTATTTCGCATTTTAGGATTTTTACCTTTCACACCGCTTGTAAGAATCCCTACTTTCAGAATCTTGATCCTGGAAATGTACTCCTCAATAGTAGCAAAATCTGCCAATTTGAGGTTTGAGAGCTCCGTTTCAACTTTCAAATCTATTGATTTAAGTGGTGTTCATTGTGCCAATTAGGGTGTGAAAGGAATAAAAACCTGCTTTGCTCTTTTGTTGTTTGCGTGATGGACAAGAACAAGTTCCACATATAGAGTGATCAATCCAAGAGCTTCATCCTTCTTCAAACATATGAGATCATAGTTGCCATCAGTTGCAGCGAGAAGTAGCTTCTCCAAATACATCCATAAACCTTTATTACAAAGTAGAGCAGCAATTTAAACCAATATTGTATATGTCGTGTCGGGGAAAGTGTCGGCGAGGTTCCGGAATGTAACTTCTCAGCGACATCGGCGAAAAATGTTGGAATATCTTGGAAAATGTCGCAAGACCTCAAAAAAATAAAAAAACACTCATTTTTTTCAATTTTTTAAACTTCTAAAGCAACAACATCAAATAAACACTTTGCTACATAAATATAAAAATACAACCAATAAATAAGATGCATAAGATGTCAAGTGGTCACATATTGTTACTAAACTGAAAATTCTGAAACATGTTCTTGATAGGATGATAGTAGATACTGTTGACCGCCTCTCCAACTAGGGGGTCAACTCCATGTGCCATGAAGAGATGCATCATCAGATGCTCATTTGACGAAGACTTTGGTTCTACAGGGCATTTTTGGCCCCAGCACTTCTTTTTTGTAACTGAAATTTCTGCACCCCTGCGTGGGTCAATAATGTAATAGGTCTGCATGAGTCATAGTTAGGTTAGTTACCTTGGGATCGGTTCATTGGGAGAGTTCCTTTCACCGAGGGTTTTTATCCTCAGGTTATCAATTGGGCTTTTCAGCCTTATTGATTTCCCTTGAGTTTTTCCCTCACACTTGCAATAATTCCTCCAAAGTGGTGAAAAGCGTTCTAATGGGCTTATCTTCTGGTAACTATTGCATGGTGATAAACTAAATCATTATTGAGCTCTCTTTAAATGTTTTATATGTGTTAAGGCTCTTCATGTTCATGCTTAAACAACACACTTTCTAAACTCATAAAAGTTTCGGTTTTGGTCTAAAATCACCAATTTAAGGCATCATAAAGTCATCAAAACACTTTAAAACATACCTAAAAGTCTAACCAATTGATATATATACTTAATAGACTTAATAGGGTACTTTAAACCACCATCTTCAACATCTAAAACGAGGATTGAGGAGGGCAACGGAAGGTGATAGATCGGGGACGGTCTCACGGAACGAAGGAGCGTCATTTCCGTAAAAACTCAATCTTTCGGGCTAACCTGCAAAGCTAGGGTAGGCCTCGTTGCCATACTTCTTGAACATCCAGCAGTCATTTGGCAACCGGGGGAGGAGGTTTTTGGTGAAACATCTAATAAGGGTAATAAAATATTTTCAATTTTAAGAACCCTTAACTCACTAAGTAATTAAACATTGGGCTTAATACTTGTAATTCAATCTTTCATCTAATAAAACTTTGTGGGTTAAATAACTAAGTGTTGAATATCATAATCATTGTGGAATACTTGTGCCTTAACTTTTTAAATCTTCTAAGTTTTCCTTTCATTTGTGAGTGTTGATGTTGCCATTGAGGAGCAGTCCAATAGAGTAAGTGTTATTGGGGCATGCTTAGGCCTAATGTGTTGATGATGCTAATGCCTTGATCTTTTTTTAAATCCTGCACTGTGCACATTGAAATAACGTGGTTAGCTTGTTGTATTGTATCATTGTATCTCTAGCATTCTTTATTGTAAGTATTGGTATATTTATTCTTTTGTAGGTAACTTGTAATTCTATTGTAACGAAACACCCTTACATTTAGTTGACCCCTTGCCCAACCTTAGGCTCTAGTTTTAGTTGACTTAGGGAAAGGGCTTGCTTAACATACTAACCTTGCATCTTGCATTACTGCCTTAGCATCATAGGTTAGACTCCTCCCAAAACTTTAACAAATTAAAATCAACTCCTAGAAATTAAACTCTAAATCTTATCTAGAAACTAGGGTCTACCCCCCTTGGCTTCCCTAGGAGTGAGCCTAGACGGAAGAGGTTTCGGTCAAAGTGACAACGTGGGTTGTGAACCTAGCCATTGTGCCTCCAAGGACACACTAAGTGAGCCGGACTTAGCTCACGTTGGCAAGTGTGTATAATGACGGCAACATCTTTGGTGTCGTTGTCGAGGATAAGTCATTTATCCTTGGTCAAAACGACTTAAATTAATTCTTTAAGAACTAAACAATAAAAATTTTAGGCCTTAAAATTCTTTGAGCTTGCATTGGTTGTTTTTGTTTCCTTCCTTTCCAAGTGGCGACTCCATTGAACAAATCTATCAGGTATACTGCAAGGAGCAATCCTTGTGGGCTGCTTGAAATTCTTGGAGAAGAAGCACTCATTGATGTCCAATTCTTGTTCCCAAACTTAATAAAAAAAAAATCCTTCTTGTTTTTGCTTTGTTTGATGCTCTTGTTTGTCTGAGATAAACTTGGTCATCTGGTGACTCCACTTTAAAATATTTTGACAAAGTATTCTTCAAGAAGGAACTCACGACTTGTTTTGCCTCATCCTTGAACTTGAAAAGGTTTTTGGATGAAGCTAGTCAGTCTCCTTTCTCGTCGGATCCTTAGTAATCTTGGGTCCCAGGCCTTTTCTTTAGACCTTTGTTTAAATGATATAGTTAAAAATGGGTGGTTTTTGTAGTCCTATTGATTTTTCAGGAATTGTTGGTTGCCCTCAGGATATATCTGAAGATATTATTGATAACATTCCCGACTATCATAATCATGGTGATGTTAGTGCTCACATCAAGGCCTTCACGTGATGTACTGATGAATGGTGTGACCCACCTATTTATGAGGATGTTCTAATGCAATTGTTTGTCATGACTCTTTGTGGTGAGTGGACTTATGATTGGTTTCATGATTCGAAGGATAAGAAGTTCAAGACCATACGGGATTTGTTGCATGCCTTTTTGGAAATATTTGGGCATGATCGGGATGAAGTTTACAATGAATTAGTTGATGATTTTGTGGGAAAATGGAAGAGGAAAAATCTTCTAGCTATTGAAACAACTAGTTCGGATATAAAGATAGATGCTCCACCAAGTCCCATTGAGGAACTTAAAGAAATAATTCTGAACATGCAGTATTCCCATACTAAACAGCTTGAGGCCATGCAATTGGCCCATGCAAGACAAGTGGAAGCCATGAACGAACATCTTACGGCAATGGAAGATCAGCTTGATATCATTGGAATCGACTTTACAGAAACTTATATTGAATATCCAGACCCCCTTGAACTTGAGCTTGACAGTGAAAAAGAAGAGGCAGTTCATGGGGAAATTCTGGATGAGTCGATCATTCATTGGGAGGAAATAAAGGAACTTGAGTCTGAAAATGTTGAATATCTAGATGATTGAAGCCCCCACCCTCCTCCCGAGGAACCAATCTTTTTTAAGGATAACTTTGAAAATCTTGAGGAAAACAGTATGATGGCTCCTATGATATGTTCTTTTTCAACCTCTCAACCAAACGAGGACTTAATGCAGAGTTATGTGAAAATGGGAGGTGACTCCAGTGTATCAGTTTCATATCATTAGGAGTATTGGTTGGCCTCCCACCTTGACAGTCATGAGAAGCAAAGTATTCAAACTTTACACGGCTTGTCATATTCCAGTGTTTAGTTGAATGGAAGAAGGATCGTGATTCTTGGTTGGTTCTTCCTCACAAAAAATTCCAATTTAGGGTTTTGGAGCAAGTATTTCTCCAAGATACCTTTCTTGAGTAATATAAAGGAGAAACTTTGGAGGATCATTGGAAGAGCAAAAGGTATTTTTGTTCTTGCTACATGTGAGGTAAACTTGTATGTGTTTGATTTGATTTATGCATAGCCTAGATCTTGGGTAAAGTATTTTATTTGAGTAGATCTAACTACGAGTATTCTTGTAGATCTATATATGTGAGTTGCTAGATAGGGTGCAAGTATTTCATCTTATTAGCACATTCAGCCATATTATCTTGGTATGCATAGATCTTGCTAAGTTTTTGCATGTTTGGCTTCAAGGGTTTTATTGGGAATGCCTCAAGGAAGAGTCCTCCCTTAAAGCACATTCAAATTCCTCATTTTCTCATCTTCTTTTCTCATTCTTTCTTGCTATTCTTTCATATATATTTCAGCTAGTTTAACATCTTAGAATGGTCATCTAAATCTATTTTCTTCATAAAAATTTCTATGTGAAAAATTTCTACCAAAAATAGAAATTTTTCTTCATCTTTGCTTCTTGTGTGTAGCATTTCCAGCAAGTATACCTTGCTGGTTTTTGCAGGTTCGGATCTGGTTGAGAGGGTTATGCTACCCCAAAACGTCCACACAACACTCCAAGACCCTTCTCTTCAAGTGGGTAACATTCTCAACCTTTCTCTTCACTTCTTCTAGCTTCTTGGGCATACTTTCTTTCACTTCTTGTTGATTTTTAGTTTCTCATAGTGTGGGAGAAGGATTGGTATGGCCTACCTCCCACGTGTGAGCTTGGGTAAGATCTAGCTTTGAGTTCTTTATCTCTAAATCACTCTCCTAAGCTAGGACGTGGGGTTAGTGAGCTTCTTGTAGAGGTTGTTTGCTTGCCTTGCTTGCTTCTCTCTCTTTCTTTATCTCTTTCTTTCCAAGTTATCTTTTAAAAGTTTAATAATTACCTACACTTTGGGACAGGAATACCCCAAATTGTGAGGCTAGGGTTTTAATGTGCTTTTGATATATTCATGCTTTAATGGTTTAAATGCTCTAGATTTAGATCTGTACGCACATTAATCTTTAAGCTTAAACCCTTGGGGCATAATCAACTTATTTAGATCTAGTTGCATGTTATATCTATTTTAAAGATCTATCTCATTTACATGCTCTAATCCAACACACTAAATGGTTAATGATTAGATGGTTTAGTGAGTGATTTGTTTTTCATGTTATAACATCTTAAGGCCACTTGCCATCACATTTAGATAAATATTGTTGGATAAGTTGATAGTGTAGGCATATTTCTAATTCTTCAAGCTTCTCTTACACACTTAATGCTTTGATCTTAATGCTTTAAACAAACACAAGATAAATGGTGTAAGCTTGAGCTTTCTTTTTTCTCTTTTTGCAAGTTGTCCTTGCCCTTGTGCTTTAGTTTTTTTTCATAACAAGTTACTTATGTTAATGATCTAATGCATGGTGATAAACTAAATCGTTATTGAGCTCTCTTTAAATGCTTTATATGTGTTAAGGCTCTTCATGTTCATGCTTAAACAACACACTTTCTAAACTCATAAAAGTTTCGGTCTTGGTCTAAAATCACCAATTTCAGGCATAATAAAGTCATCAAAACACTTTAAAACACACCTAAAAGTCTAACCAATTGATATATATACTTAATAAACTTAATAGGGTATACCTTAAACCACCATCTTCACCATCTAAAATGAGGATTGAGGAGGGCAACGGAAGGTGATAGGCCGGAAACGGTCTCACGGCGCGAAGGAGCGTCCTTTCCGTAAAAACTCAATCTTTCAGGCTGACCTGCGAAGCTAGGGTAAGCCTCGTTGCCATACTTCTTGAGCATCCAACAGTCATTTGGCAACCGGGGGAGGAGGTTTTTGGTGAAACATCTAATAAGGGTAATAAAATATTTTCAATTTTAAGAACCCTTAACTCACTAAGTAATTAAACCTTGGCTTTAATACTTGTAATTCAATTTTTCATCTAATAAAACTTTGTGGGTTAAATAACTAAGTGTTGAGTATCATAATCATTGTGGAATACTTGTGCCTTAACATTTTAAATCTTCTAAGTTTTCCTTTGATTTGTGAATGTTGATGTTGCCATTGAGGAGCAGTCCAATAGAGTAAGTGCTATTGGGGCATGCTTAGGCCTAATGTGTTGATGATGCTAATGCTTTGATCTTTTTTTAAATCCTGCACATTGAAATAATGTAATTAGTTTGTTGTATTGTATCATTGTATCTCTAGCATTCTTTATTGTAAGTATTGGTATATTTATTCTTTTGTAGGTAACTTGTAATTCTATTGTAACGAAACACCCTTACATTTAGTTGACCCCTTGCCCAACCTTAGGCACTAGTCTTAGTTGACTTAGGGAAAGGGCTTGCTTAACATACTAACCTTGCATCTTGCATTGTTGCCTTAGCATCATAGGTTAGACTCCCCCCAAAACTTTAACAAATTAAAATCAACTCCTAGAAATTAAACTCTAAATCTTATCTAGAAACTAGGTTCTACCCCCCTCGGCTTCCCTAGGAATGAGCCTAGACGAAAGAGGTTCCGGTCAAAGTGACAGTGTGGGCTGTAAACCTAGGCATTGTGCCTCCAAGGACACACTAAGTGAGCCGGACTTAGCTCACGTTGGTAAGTGTGTATAAGGACGGCAACATCTTTGGCGTCGTTGCCGGGGATAAGTCATTTATCCTTGGTCAAAACGACTTAACTTAATTCTTTAAGAACTAAACAATAAAAATTTTAGGCCTTAAAATTCTTTGAACTTGCATTGGTTGTTTTTGTTTCCTTCCTTTCCAAGTGGCGACTCCATTGAACAAATCTATCAGGTATACTGCAAGGAGCAATCCTTATGGGCTGCTTGAAATTCTTGGAGAAGAAGCACTCATTGATGTCCAATTCTTGTCCCCAAACTTGATAAAAAACAATTCCTTCTTGTTTTTGCTTTGTTTGATGCTCTTGTTTGTCTGAGATAAACTTGGTCATCTGGTGACTCCACTTTAAAATAATTTAACAAAGTATTCTTCAAGAAGGAACTCACGACTTGTTTTGCCTCATCCTTGAACTTGAAAAGGTTTTTGGATGAAGCTAGTCGGTCTCCTTTCTCGTCGGATCCTTAGTAATCTTGGGTCCCAGTCCTTTTCTTTAGACCTTTGTTTAAATGATATAGTTAAAAATGGGTGGTTGTTATAGTCCTATTGATTTTTCAAAAATTGTTGGTTACCCTCATGATATATCTAAAGATGTTATTGATAACATTCCTGACTATCATAATCATGGTGATGCTATTGCTCACATCAAGGCCTTCATGCGATGTATCGATGAATGGTGTGACCCACCTATTTATGAGGATGTTCTAATGCAATTGTTTGTCATGACTATTTGTGGTGAGTGGGCTTATGATTGGTTTCATGATTCAAAGGATAAGAAGTTCAAGACCATACGGGATTTGCTGCATGCCTTTTTGAAAATATTTGGGCATGATCGGGATGAAGTTTACAATGAATAGATATTGTTGATTGATGAGGATTAGTGGAGCAAAATAGTTTTCTTGCTCAAGTTCACATCACCTACATTTGAGCTTCTTTGACATGCAGACAAGTAAACGTTAATTGGGAGAGACTTGCAATGACATGAATACCATGGTTGAGAAAACCATGGAAATTGTTTCACAAGTGGCTCCCTCTATGTATTTTGTTGATGTTGATTTTCCAGAGCTTGTGAGGTCCATCATTGTTCAAAGGTGGAACCATTTCAACACTCCATTGCATACTATGGCACATGATTTGAATCCAAAATTTTATGATGAAGGCCTCATTTCTCAAAGCAATGGGAAGAGGAAGGCCCCGCATAAGGATAGGGAGGTCGCCAATGGAGTGAAAAGATCCTTCATGAGGATATTTCCAACTTCTTTTCAAGTAAATGAGGTGAAATTTTGAAGCTGAATTTTTCAAAATTTCCACACTGACCACTCAAAGGTTTTAGCATAATACATAAGTTGTGAAAAGAAAATTAGAAAATTGCAAGTTATATTGTTACTAAAATTGCAAAAAAAACTAGTATTCAAAACTACCATGAACCTTTTTAAAGTGAAGATGTCAAATATACCTACTCAAATTGATTGGAAAGTGACAATTTTATTATCAAGATAGTTCTCATATACTTCCAATTGAGGACATAAGTGATAGAGTTTGTTTCTTAGAGAAACCAGCCCATAGGAAAAGTATCAAGATTTGCTAGAAAAGGGAATGACTTTCATTTAACACTCATCTACAAGAAGCTGAGATAAGAGCCATTGCACAGCTGACGTATTATTTTACAGCAGCACAAGATATTCAAATGTAATATTAATAAAATACTTGCAATTATTTTCAAAGCAAAGAATTCTAAATCATGTCATATTTTTTTCGTCTCATTCCACACCAAAATTTTGATTTATGACAATTATATTATATTATAATGCTCCAGTGCTTTGTTTGACACATGTAATAATTTAGAATGGCTTGTCCATGTTCGGAGGGCTAGGGAAAGGGAAGTTATTTAGAGAGATCTTTACTTTAATGAATATGACATGTTAAAGATAAAAGTTGCACCCTATCATAATTTTGAAGCTGGACAAAGTGTACTTCTTTATAAATTTTGAATGCATGCTTTCAGAATGTCTGGCATGATATTGAATCAGATAATTATGTTGATGATTGCAGCATCGTGTGACATTCTCCATGGTACGTTCTCCTCTGAACTGAGTTGAGTCGACCTGTGAGAGAGCCCATGTGATGGGTGTATCATTCTCCTCTGGACTGAGTTGAGTCGATGTGTGGTCTCTTGCCTTTGTACTCCTGTGGACTCAATTGAGTCAGGCTTGAGATGGTACTCCAAATGATTCTCCTGTGGACTCAGTTGAGATAGAGATCTATTGATTATGACGTCTCTGTGGCTGAGCACAGGTGGATGTGTCCCTAGTGGCTAAGCACTAGTGGACGTGTGGATCCCTTGCTATATTGTCTAAGTGTAAGATTTACTTGTAACCCTAATGGCGATGTAAAGGGTACAAGTCGGCCCCACCATATGTGAAAGATAATTAATGATTATTGTAATAATTAATTATATTACTGAGTTATTGAGGTCGGCCCTATTGTGCCAATAGACACACCTATTGTTGTGTCTGGTCTTGTATAAATAAAGGTGATTTCCCCATTGAGGAAACACACTCGTCCCTTGTCATTTGGAAATTTCAGACCTACTTGTAAGGCTAAAGTGCGCACCTCTCTTGGGTTCTAGTTTCAAGGTTGTAGAGCACCCTCTTGTGTGCATCTAGGGTTTATGGTTGGGGGATCTTCTCTTGAGAATATAGCAAAGGATTGTTGGGTTTTTCTCCCTTGTTTGAAAAGGGTTTTCCCAATATATTTCTTGTGTTCTTGTGCATGGTAATTCTTCTTGTGATCTTGGTTATTGCAACACTTGTGTATGGTGTTGTTGCATTTGCTTATGGTTCAAGTACATGCTAAATGAAATAAACTTCATGCTTGATCCTAGCATACTGAAAATTCAACATGGTTTCAAAGCAAAGGACTTGAAAGAGCAATTGCACAACCATTAAAGCCAGCCGTCCCCTTTTCTACAAAACCGTACTGGCCTCTAGGGTTTCTAAAGAAAAAGTACGACCCTTTGTTCTTTGGTTGTTTCAACACCCTACACTGAAACATTGGGGCTAAATTTGGCATAGGATTGTACGGCCTCCTTTAGCACATCTCAAGAGACTCTCAGAGTGCAATTCCGAAAATTTTAATTTTTGGCCCTAGGGTTTCTAGGGTTCCACAATTTTCAGCAGAAATTTCGGTGCTAAAGTTTCTACAACTCACCAGTGTTCCTGTGACCCTCTAAAGGCTTAATGTTGGCAATCATAAGTCCAACGAAACCTAAGGTTGCTAGCCTAGCCTAGCCGTTAGGTTTTCTTGCCTAGTTGCTAAGGGTTTGTAGAAGAATCTGCAAACCATGAGGAACAAAACCTTGGTGGAAGACAGGCTTGATGGATCAAGCAACTTCAATTCCTAAAAGTCAAGACTATAGATCACCCTGGAAGAGGATTACCTATTGAGTGTGATACAAAAGACTCTACCAAAATAAGCTACCATTGAGTAGAAGGAAGAATGGAAGGAAGATGATGTCAAGGCAAGAAAGATAATCATCTACTCAATGAGAGATCATCTCCTACCTCGTATTTCCATCCTGAAGATAGCTTATGAGATGTATGAAGCATTGAAGAATATGTTTAAGAGTAACAAAACCCTCAGAGCTCTTACATTGAAGAGTCAGCTTCAAAATATCAAGATGACAAAAGTTGGCACTGTTGCTACCTTCATCATGAAGATTTCAGAGATTAGAGATCAGCGAGGTGCCATTGGAGAAACTATATTAGACAGAGAACTTGTCATGACCACTCTCAATGCTCTTCCAAGGCATTGGGAACCATTTCTTCAAAGTATCAGTGGTAGAGAAGAACTACCTACTTTTGATCGTCTATAGACAGACTGTACCCAGGAAGAAATCAAACTTATAGCTAGAGGAGTACAAGACTCTCCTCATGATGACAATCATGCTCTTGCTTTTCATACAAAGAAAGGAGGAAGAAATAAAAGAAGCTTTAGCCAAGCATTCAAAGGTAAGAAGACTTCATCAGCTTTAGGTCATGATCATAGAAGAGACAAATCAAAGATTCAGTGTTTCAGATGTGACAAGTATGGACACTTTGCGAGAGATTGTCCTACCAGGAAGAAAGAACGACAACTTGTCTCCACTGTTGATGTTGATCCAGAACCACATCAGAGAGATGAAGACATCAAAGATGAAACATTCTTCTTCATATCAGCACTCTCAGGTACGATTCCTACTGATAGTGATATTTGGTTAATTGACAGTGGTGCCTCCAGGCACATGACCGGATATAGAGATCATCTGACAGACCTTGTTGATAAAGAATCCAGTCTACATGTTGTACTTGGAGACAATGCCAGATATAATGTAAAAGGAGTTGGAACTTCTACATTCCAACTAGATTCTGACATACCCCTTCAGTTGAGTGAGGTACTATATGTACCTGCGATGAAAAGGAACCTTGTCTTTGTTTTTGCCTTAAGAGGATAAAGGCTACAAGGTTACCTTCTCTGAAGGAAAAGTTCCTGCTGGCACAAGAACTCACATATGAATTCTGCCTGAATGATTGGTGTTCGAGAAAACAACTTATACAGGTTGACTGTTCGACCTGTCCAAGCGTTGTTTCATGATACTACCAGCTTGAACGAGCTGTGGCATAGAAGACTTGCTCATATTCATTATAGAGCCCTTCCCGCTCTAGGGAAGATGGTGACAAGCCTTCCAGAGATACAGGTTCAGCATAATGGTGTTTGCAGAGGTTGTGCTCTTGGCAAAAATGTCAAGGGGTCCTTCATGAGCAGTGACAGCAGATCCAAGGGGATCTTGGACTTGATACATTCAGATGTTTGTGGACCCATGACTGTTGCTTCCTTGAATGGATATTTGTACTATGTGCTCTTCATCGATGATCACTCTCGGAAGACGTGGATTTATTTCTTCAAGACCAAGGATGGAGTCCTCGCGAGATTTCAAGAATTTAAAGCTCAGGTTGAAAACCTGACCGGGAGGAGGATCAAGGTGTTGAGATCAGATAATGGAGGAGAGTATACCTCCAGGGATTTTAGTATTTTTTGTATTGAGGCAGGGATCAAGAGGGAGTACATTGTTCCTTATAACCCTCAGCAAACTGCGGTTGCAGAGAGGAAGAACAAAACCATCATTGAGGCAACTAAAGCGATGATACATGATCAGAATCTACCTATGATTTTGTGGGCAGAAGCATCCATGACAGCAGTGTATGTTCAAAATAGAAGTCCTCATCAGTTTTTGAAGAACATGACTTCTGAAGAAGCCTTCACCAGAGTGAAGCCTAAGGTTGGACACTTTAGGATATTTGGGTGTCCAGTGTACTTACATATACCCAAGGAGAAGAGGTCCAAGCTAGACCCTTCAGGCAGAAAGGGTACATTTGTGGGGTACAGTGAATCTTTGAAGGCATATCGGATATACATCCCTGGTCAGAGACAGATCGAGGTTAGCAGAGATGTCATCTTTGAGGAAGAGATAGCCTTTCGAAGATCCAGAGAATCTCAGATGGAGATTGACAGCGAGACAGTACCTTCTCCCCGTTCAACAGTTCAGAGGGAGACAGTCATTGATCCAGTATCTCCAGTTGATGTTCCCAGAGACATTGCAGCAGGCCATAAAAGGCATGTCTGGGCTCGACGGGCTCTGCAGGAGGCAGAAGGACATGCAACTCCTCGAAGCACATCATGAAAGAGCAAGAGACCACAGAGATTTTGGAGCTATGTTTCAGCTATGAGCCACATCATTGATACTGAGCCTTCTTGTCATGGAGAAGCAGCAAGACAACAGGTATGGGAAGATGCCATGACATAAGAGTATCAGTCCATCATGAAGAATGATGTGTGGGATATTGTTCCGAGACCAGAAGGGAAGTCTGTAGTGACTTCCAAGTGGATCTATAAGATCAAGCATGTAGTTGATGGAAGTGTCGAGAAGTACAAAGCGAGATTTGTGGCCAGAGGATTCTCTCAGGTAGAGGGAATTGATTATGAAGAGACATTTGCTCCAATAGCCCGATACACTTCAATCCGTACTATCATTGCACTAGCTGCATCTATGGGTTGGAGACTACATCAAATGGATGTAAAGACAGCCTTTCTCAATGGTGAAATTGAGGAAGAAGTTTACATCGAGCAGCCAGAAGGATTCGTGATACATGAGCAGAAGTCTCATGTGTGCAGGTTGAAGAAAGCCCTGTATGGATTAAAGCAAGCACATCGTGCTTGGTACGAGAAGATGGATGGATTCCTGATGAGTTTGGGATTCAGCAAGAGTGTTGTTGATCCAAACCTATATTATCATATTGTTGGAAGAACACCATAAGTGTAAAGTCATAACATGATTGTTAGGATCTTCCCCAAGTGACGAGTGCCTAATTTTGGTCATGTATGTTGATGATTAATTCCTCACCGGTTCAGAAAGTCTTATTGTTGAATGCAAGCAAGCATTGACTTCTGAATTCGAGATGAAGGATCTGGGTATGATGCATTACTTCTTGGGACTAGAATATGGCAGAGGACTAATGAGATTTTCATGAGTCAAGGAAAATATATAGTGGAGATATTGAAGAAATTCGATATGACAGACTGCAAATCCATGCCTACACCGATGGTGATGGATCTGAAGAAAATGAACGAGGCTTCTACAGATTCAAGCAAGATTGATCCACATCTATACCGGCAGCTGATTGGATCATTGATGTATCTGGTTAACACCAGACCTGATATATGCTATGTAGTGAACGTACTCAGTCAATTCATGATTCAGCCGAGACAAACTCACTGGATAGAAGCGAAGCATGTATTGAGATATATACGAGGCACAGTAGGATATGGCCTGATATATGCCTCCTGTGTAGACATGAGATTGCAGGGATATGCCGATGCAGATTGGGCAGGGAGCATAGTGAACCGAAAGAGCACATCCGGTTGTTGTTTTACCTTGGGATCTGCCATGGTTTCCTGGTGCAGTAGGAAACAGAGCTCTGTGGCTTTGAGTACTGCAGAAGCAGAGTACATAGCATTATGTGTGGCAGTCCGCGAAGAAGTGAGGCTTCGCAAGCTCCTTGCAGATTTATTTGATCATGAGATGGATTCTACCATTATTCGTTATGATAACCAGAGTTGTGTGAAGCTCTCAGAGAGTCCTGTGTTTTGTTAAGGTTTAAGTTATTATTAGAGTTCTTTGCATTTCAATAGAGAACAATAGCATAAGATAGGATCACTGAGAAATACACAATCACAAGAGACACATCATTTATCCTGGGAAACCCTCATGGGGAAGAAAACCCAGCAAAAACTTCCTTATTATAGATAGCCAATAC
>JASDQU010686181.1:39969-62598 GCA_032191745.1 Picea mariana | reverse complement strand
CTCTCTCTCTCTCTCTCTCTCTCTCTCTCTCTCTCTTTCTTCTCCAACTGCAGCTCTGAAACTTGTCTCTCAATGAACAAGTGAGTGTGTGCCTAATTGAGGCACTAGCCTCCATATTTATACAATTCTGGCATGTGTGGAAGTGTCTCTTCACTGGCAGGGCCAACTTCTCAATATGGGTGGTTATAACCACCTTTAATATATTCTGGGGCCTCTTTAATATATTCTGGGGCCGACTTCTTATTCTGCCAATTACAATTATGTTTTGACCAATCCGCAAAAGGGGATTTGGTCTTTTACAATAGCCAACATGATCAATCCACAATAGGGGATTGATCTAATGAATAATTCCACAATAATAATTAGAATACACTTTGCAGTTACATTATTTCAACACTTCCCCTTAACAAGAAGGGTATTCTTCAATAGCATCGGGCGAGAGAGAGGACAGCATCATCAACAGCATCAGGTGGGTGAGAGGACAGCATCATCAATATCATCTTGGAACACTGACTAGCGTATCTATAAATCATCGGAAGTTTTTCTCATCGGCAGCATCGTCATTCTCAATGGAATGAAATCATCATCTACATCAATATGGATTAGTATAAAACTAATACATCATCATCACAGCACAAGGCTAGTCTCATCATCACAGCACGCGGCCGGCACACTACACAGCAATTAAACTGGAATCACAATAGTAGACTGGCTTTACGTCACAGCAATTAAGCTGGAAGCACAGTACTATGTTGGCTTTACGTCACAGCAATTAAGCTGGAAGCACGGTACTAGACTGGCTTTACATCACAGCAATTAAGCTGGAAGCACAGTACTAGTCATATCTCAACACAACAATCTAGACTGGCTTTACGTCACAGCAATAAAGATGGAAGCACAGTACTAGGCATATCTCAACACAATAATCTAGACTGGCTTTACGTCACAGCAATTAAGCTAAAAGCACAGTACTAGGCATATCTCAACACAATACTAGACTGGCTTTACATCATAGCAATTAAGCTGGAAGCATAGTACTAGGCATATCTCAACACAATAATCTAGACTGGCTTTACGTCACAGCAATTAAGTTGGAAGCACAATACTAGGCATATCTCAACACAATACTAGACTGGCTTTACGTCACAACAATTAAGCTGGAAGCACAATGCTAGTCATATCTCTACACAGCAATCTAGATTGGCTTTACGTCACAGCAATTAAGCTAGAAGCACAGTACTAGGCATATCTCAACACAATACTAGATTGACTTTACGTCACAGCAATTAAACTAGAAGCACAGTGCTAGTCATATCTCTACACAGCAATCTCGACTGGCTTTACGGCACAGCACTTAAGCTGGAAGCACAGTGTTAGGTTGGCATATCTCAACACAACACTACTCCCCCTTTCGAGGGAGGTCCTTCCGGACTATACCAAGCTTATCTCGAAAGTGCTCAAACTTTACACGAGATAGAGGCTTGGTCAACACATCGGCAACCTGTTCATCCGTGCTAACATATTGGAGCTTTATGGCTCCTCTCTGCACCATGTCACGGATGTAATGATATCGAATCTCTATGTGCTTCGACTTGTCCTGAAATACAGGATTATCAATCATCTTTATGCAGCTCTGATTGTCACATAGGATCGTGGTTGTTTCTATCTCTAGGTCGAATGAAGCCATATAGCTTCACAGCTGGCAAAACACGCAGTAATGTATTATGCTTCCGTTGTACTGAGAGCAATGCTGGATTGCTTCCTACTCTGCCATGAGATCATGGTTGATCCCAAACTAAAACAGCATCCTAAAGTGCTCTTCCTGTCAGAGACACTTCCAGCCCAATCTGAATCAGTGTACCCACTCAGTGTGAAATCATGATCTCCATCATAGCCGAGACCACAATCTAATGTACCCTTAAGGTACCTCATCACCTGTTTTGCAGCAACTAGGTGAACATGTCTGGGTTCTACCAGAAACTGACTCAAGGTGTTCACGGCAAAACAGATATCTGGTTTGGTGTTCGTCAGGTACATCAGCGATCCAATGATCTGTCTATACAGCGTGGCATCAATCAAATCTGACAAAGTGTCGACCAGTAGCTTCAACTTCGTTTCCATGGGTGTATTCATGGACTTGCACTCCAACATGTCGAATCTCTTTAGGATTTCGATTGCATACTTCCCTTGGTTAAGGAAGATTCTCTCTGGGCTCTACCATACCTCAAGACCTAAGAAATAATGCATTATGCCAAGGTCTTTCATCTCAAATTCTGAAGCGAGCTTCTTCTTACATTCAGTGATAAGCTTTTCTTCTCCAGTTGCAAATAAGTCATCCACATACAGCAACAATATCACCGGCTCATCGTTCATAACCTTGAAGTAGAGGTTAGAATCAGCTTTACTCTTGGTAAAGCCGAAGCTCGTCAGAAAACCGTCTATCCTGCCATAGCAAGCTCTAGGAGCTTGCTTCAATCTGTACAGAGCCTTCTTCAATTTGCAGACATGAGTCTTCCTGTCTTCAACTTCAAATCCTTGAGGTTTCTCTATATACACTTCTTCTTCAATGACACCATTTAGGAAGGTTGTATTTACGTCCATCTGATGTAACTTCCACTTCATCTTAGCTGCAAGGGCTATGATGGTTCTGATCGAAGTGCATCTGGCAACATGAGCGAATGTCTCTTCATAGTCAATGTCTTCCTTTTGAGAAAAGCCACGAGCGACAAATCTTGCTTTATGCTTCTCAATACTTCCATTAGCAGCATGTTTTATTTTGAAGAGCCATTTGGAAGATACCACATCCTTACTCTTCGGTCTGGGAACTATTTCCCATACATCATTCTTTATTATGGATTGGTATTCCTCTGTCATGGCGTCTGCCTATTCTTTCTTCTGAATGGCTTCTTCAAAGCAGGTAGGCTCCTTCTCTAGGAGATCACACATCAAAGCCGTATAACTGGAGAATGGCTTTGGTCTCTTCACCTGTCTCGTGGTTCCTTCGAGAACAGCATACTTCTCTCCATCTTGAATAAGCTCTCTTGCCCAAGCAGGCTTTCTCTTATGGGAGATTGTCATCTGAGGAGGTTCTTGAAATTCTACTTAATCATGATCTTCTAGAATTTCTTCATCAGGAGAAGTTACGACTTCCCTTGCTGGTTCTTTCAACTCTGGGAACCTCCCTCACTAATTGTCCAACTCTGGGAGCTACAGGTTCCTCTTCATATACTTCTTCAAGCTGACAACTTCTCGATTTCTTGAGCATTGCATTTTCATCAAAGGTAACATCCCTGTTGATCTCAATGTGATGGTGACTTGGTATATAAATTCTGAAGGCCTTGGAGACCTCACAGTATCCCACAAATATTCCCTTCTTTCCTGAAGGGTCCAACTTGTTTCTTTTCTCCTTTGGAATATGTATAAATACTGGGTAGCCAAATATTTTGAGATGGCTTACCTCTGGCTTCTTTCCAGTGAACATTTCTTCCGGGGTCTTGAACTCAAGTGCACTATGGGACAATCGGTTTTGCACATATATTGTTGTCATTGTTGCTTCTGCCCATAAGCACATTGGAAGATCTTGATCATGGATCATGGTCTTCACTGCTTCCATTATCGTTCTGTTCTTTCTTTCTGCCACACCGTTTTGTTGAGGATTGTAGGGAGTTGTGAGCTCCCTCTTGATCCCGACATCTTTGCAGAAGTTCACAAACTCTTTTGAGATGTATTCTCCTCCATTATCTGACCTGAGTATCTTGATCTTTCTTTCGAAAAGATTCTCTATCAAGGCTTTGAATTCCTTGAATTTACTGAACAATTCATCTTTTGATTTCAAAAAATACACCCAAGTCTTACGAGAATAATCATCAATAAAAGATACATAGTATACATACCCATTGATGGAGGATGATGGCATTGGGCCACACACATCTGAATGAATGAGTTCTAGGACTCCTTCTGCTTTGTTGTCTCTCTTCGAAAAAGGGTTCTTGATGTTCTTCCCTTGTGTACATCCATTGCCCACGCCTTCATGGTCAACCTTGAGTTCTGGTAGACCTGTGACTGCTTTGCATACGTATGGTAGCGCCTTGTAGTTGATGTGGGCTAATCTTCTATGCCAAAGTTCACATGGATTCTCAATGGCGTGGGTCATGGCAGCTTCTAAGTGACCCTTTAGCTTATACAAGCCACCTTCTTCTTTTCCAATGATGAATGCTTCTTTCAAGGTTTCTCCTTTAGCCCACATAAGGACTTCTCCATCTATGAAGGCAACTCTGAAGCCTTTCTTTTCTAAGCTAAAATGGAGAGAAGGTTCTTTGTCAAACCTGGTAAATAGAGTACGTCCTTCATCTTCATTGAATTCCCTTAATTAAGCTTGTAGTTTGATTCTCCCACTCCCTTGATGGGATATTGGCAATCATCTCCAAGTGTCATTTTCTGAGAAAACTTATTTTTTGAAATGCAAGAGAGAATATCTCTTTGACCTATCATGTGCTTGGAGGCACCACTATCAATGAGTCAAGTGTCCTCTCCAGGTGTTACCGATCCTGAGAGGGTCGAGATTAAGACATAGTCTTTAATTTGTTCTCTTAACATCTTTGCGAGTGGCTCTTCATCTTCAACTACATGGGCATGGTGCCTCTTATTTTTCCTTTTATATTATTCTCGTCTTACTAGACAATATCTCGCAATATGTCCCATCTTGTCACAATGGTAGCAATGGACAGATGAGTAATCTCTTTCCTTTCGTTGTCCTTTCTTCTGGAATCTCTTTGGTTGAGATTTGTTTTGGGAGTGAGACTCTTATGAGTTTCTTTCTGGAAGTAGGACTTCTTCCTTCCTCCTTTGGTGTGAGTAGCTAGGGCTTGATCATCATCTCTTGCTAGTAACGCTTCTCGATTAGCTACTCTTGTTTCTTCTTGAATGCATTCTTCCCATAGACCGTCAAATTTTAGTTTCTCTGTTCTGGCACAAATCGTTTGGATGAATGGATCCCAAGGTCTTGTGAGACCATTAAGGGTCGTCATTATAAGTTCGTCTTCATCTATAGCATCTCTGATTGCTTCTAGTTGTTCTTTGAATTGGGATATTCTGGAGAAATATTCTTGGATTGATTTTTTTTCTGCATCCTTGTATTCTTGAGCTGAGTTCTTAGATTCATCTTCCGGTTTATGTTCTTTCCTTCATATAGTCCGCTTAGGGCATCAAACATTTCTTTCGGAGTCTTCTTTGATGACACATAAGGGATCAAGTGATCTTTGATTGAATCTGCAATGATTCTTTTGGCCCTTATCATGTCCTTTTGATGCTTTGCTTTGTCTGCAGCATCGCCAGGTTCCGACATTTCTTCTTTGACAAATCTTGCTAGGTCATTCTCTTCAAGAATGAGTCCAATCCTATACTTCTAGGCACGGAAGTTTTCCACACCTTCCAGCTTGTCAACAAGCTTAGTGCTTACAGACATCTTTTACCTGGAGCTAGGAAAATGACCAAAAATGAAAATGCTCAAAATCAAATTCTGAACTTACCAGGAGGTGCGCTTGGCTGAGGCGAGTACCCTAGTGTGTTTGGATCTGAGAAAATTCAAATTTTACCCCTCCAAACTTGATCCGCGGATTTCTGGACTAGTGCTTCTGGTTTTCTAGTACCTCTGGTACTCTGGTATTTCTAGTACTTCTGGTACTCTAGTACTTCTAGTACTTCTGGTACTTTGTGAAATTAGGGTTTCACTTTCCGGGAGATCTAGCCACTGAAAAGTTGCGCTGAGGATGCCAAAGTGATCCTTGAGGAAGGGCACACTTTTCTAGATGGTTTTAGGGCTGAAATACTTCATCAACAAAAAGCCCTAATTTGCATGTATGGCAACAGTGACGTTTTTCACTTTTCTCTTGTGAAAGATGCTCTCTTTAGCATAGCTCTGATACCATGTTAAGGTTTAAGCTATTATTAGAGTTCTTTGCATTTCAATAGATAACAATAGAATAAGATAGGATCACTAAGAAATACACAATCACAAGAGACACATCATTTATCCTGGGAAACCCTCATGGGGGAGAAAAACCAGCAAAAACTTCCTTATTATAGATAGTCAATACAATGCCAAAAGATAACTCAAACAAATACAGAAAGTCCTCTCCCAAGAATGTGCCTCTCTCTCTCTCTCTTCTCCAACTGCAGCTCCAAAACTTGTCTCTCAATGAACAAGTGAGTGTGTGTCTAAGTGAGGCGCTAGCCTCCTTATTTATACAATTCTGGCACGTGTGGAAGTGTCTCTTCACTGGCAGGGCCAACTTCTCAATCTAGGTGGTTATAACCACCTTTAATATATTATGGGGCCTCTTTAATATATTCTGGGACCAACTTCTTATTCTGCCAATTACAATTATGTTTTGACCAATCTGCAAAAGGGGATTTGGTCTTTTACAATAGCCGACATGATCAATCCGCAATAGGGGATTGATCTAATGAATAATTCCACAATAATAATTAGAATACACTTTGCAGTCACATTATTTCAACATGTTTCACGATAAATTGAAACACATTGAGATCAAATCCCATTATATCAGAGATATGGTGCAGAGGAAAGCAGTACACGTGCAGTCCCTTTCTACACATGAGCAGATTGCAGATGTCTTCACCAAACCGCTTGCCAAACCGAAGTTCAAGTACTTCCATGAGAGACTAGGCCTAGTGGAGAATGCCTCCCTAGCTGAGAGGGCGTGTTGATGATTGCAGCATCGTGTGACATTCTCCAGGATATGTTTTCCTCTGGACCGAGTTGAGTCGACCTGTGAGAGAGCCCATGTGATGGGGGATCGTTCTCCTCTGGACTGAGTTGAGTCGATGTGTGGTCTCCTGCCTTTGTACTACTGTGGACTCAGTTGAGTCAGGCTTGAGATGGTACTCCAGATCATTCTCCTATGGACTCAGTTGAGATAGAGATCTGTTGAGTATGACGTGCCTGTCCCTTGCTGTATTGTCTAAGTGTAAGATTTACTTGTAACCCTAATTGTGATGTAAAGGGTACAAGTCGGCCCCACCATATGTGAAGGATAATTAATGATTATTGTAATAATTAATTATATTACTGAGTTATTGAGGTCGGCCCTATTGTGCCAATAGACACACCTATTGTTGTGTCTGGTCTTGTATAAATAAAAGAGATTTCCCCATTGAGGAAACACACTTGTCACTTGTCATTTGGAAATTTCAGACCTACTTGTAAGGCAGAAGTGCGCACCTCTCTTGGGCGCTAGTTTCAAGGTTGTAGAGCACCCTCTTGTGTGCATCTAGGGTTTATGGTTGGGGGATCTTCTCTTGAGAATATAGCAAAGGATTGTTGGATTTTTCTCCCTTGTTTGAGAAGGGTTTTCCCAAGATATTTCTTGTGTTCTTGTGCATGGTAATTCTTCTTGTGATCTTGGTTATTGCAGCACTTGTGTATGGTGTTGCTGCATTTGTTTATGATTCAAGTACATGCTAAATGAAATAAACCTCATGCTTGAGCCTAGCATAGTGAAAACTCAACAAATTATAGGATATCATAAAATAATACAAGTTTGTTAAGGGACATTTAAGAAATATCATTCCTGAGGTAGTCGGGACATGATTATTATTGAGGCATTGCCCAAACCAAAGGGCATAATTACTATTTATAACAGCAATAATTCATCCGTACAGTTGTTATTTTATTTATCGAAATTTTTATATAAATTTCATAATAATATATCTAATTTCAAGTTTTCAAAAGATCTTTCCACATACAATCCTCTACTAAGCCATCAAATTTTGATTAAGGTTATGGTCAAGACATATGGTGTGGTGCCATTATATGAGTCGTGAAACCATACATCACAACTAACATTGAAGAATAGAATCAAAGAGTAAAGACCCAATAAGGGACGTGTTAGGAAAAACAAGATTTATGATGAACATTACAGATGTATAAAGACAAATGCATATTTGCATAGGTTGCTATAAAATTTTGGAGCATTCATTAAAAACATACAGTTGAAAGTGTTCCACGTTGTGCTTCTGGAGGTACTTCAAATTCCAATTCTGGAACCTGCATTGGCATGCACAAACAAAATGTAACAGAGATTACAAGAATGAATAATTAACAACTGTCCTGGATTTCTCAGTCCTAATAGAACATTTCCTTTTGGCATCCCACCCTTCATATTATGAGGCCATGTTGCTGAATTGAAAGATAAGGGTGAGTGACTATCAATTAAGACAACATCAATGCAATGCCATTTGACCATAAAAAAATATTGAGGTAAGTCTTATTCTGATTCAACATCTCTATTTGAGCTGCAAGCTCGGTCACTCATGTTCAAGTTCGCTCAGTTGCATTATTTTGCTCTTTATAGTTAGTGGTTACAGTGTAAGAGGCAAGAATACATAACAGAAATGCCTCTGAAAAGAGAAAGCAAGACAGAGAAAAACATGCTGATGTTAAATAACCATGTAATAAGGTATTCAATACTTCATCTTTACTACATTAAATGAATTCCACTTTAGATTTAATTTCAATGATAAAATATGAAGCAAAATTAACATGCCTTTTAAATCTCCAAAACATAACATAGAAACAACATTCTAACCAGAAAGTAAACTAAACTACCTTTATAGAAGCAGAATCGGATTTGACTACTTGTCGGTTCAATACCTGCAAAGAGAGAAAATTGAAACAGAAGTAAAGCTTAGCAATTAATTGATTATTTTGTATTCCGAAATATTACGGAATACACAGGCTTAGAATGACAGATATCTTGATCATGCACACAACCTCCATTCAAAATGCAACTTCAGTGACTCAAAACTATTTTAGTTAGAAACTGAGACTTTCTCAAATTAGAATTATGGATCACTATTTCCATGCCAAAATCCTGTTTTGATATAGAAGTCACAAGATTCATGCTTTGATATCACTCCATCCCGTCACAAAGGAAAGTCTTTCAGAATGGGAGTACCTCCAAAGCACCCTCTGGAACATTCAATGTATAGCAGCATCCATCAGGCTGTAGTTTCCCGGCAAATTGGACTTCATTGTTCCTAAAAGCCATATAAAAGGAAATTTATAAAAAGAATTTTCAAAATAAGTAATTAATTCAAAATCAAATATAATCAATATACAACTAGTCTACTACTTTTATGGTGTGTCATAAGAGATGCAAACTATATGCTGAATCCCAAAGAAATCATCTTCACAGAGGCCTTTCCTCATACCCTTACAAAAACAAAGATTTAGAGAGTGCATTTGAAGTGTAACAACTAAATCTACCCCACTGCTCAACTCATAATTAATTTTCAACAAATAGAATGAAATTAGAGTGCGTCTGGACAATTACAACTCAATCTACTCCACTGCTCAACTCATAATTAAAATTCAACAAATAGAAAGAAATTAGTGTAGATCACAGCTTACTTTTCACCACAATGGGGACATTCAAAGGCCATCAACACAATCTGTGTCACAGATGAAAATGAATTAGCCATAGGAAAATGGATTCACATAGATAAACTCAAGTTAAGAGAAATGTGAAATGACATGCAAAATAGAAAACTTCTTAGTTTCAGAAAAGCAAAAATGGTCTAAAATATATAGCAAAAAATATAGAAAACAATAAACTAATAATTTTGTAGATATACAATAATGTCAACACTGAAGACAACACGGTATGTACTCTGAAGTTATTCAATGGGACATAAAAATAATAATAATTTTGTGATTCAGTATAAATGATTCTTATACTGAATCACAAGGCACTACCATAGCTTAAAGCCTCTTCTCCAGATGACATCCTTAGGGAGGTTCTGAGGAAATTATGGTGATTGATGAGGCAGGAAGCTACATGTGCCTTATGACAGTTGTCCACAGAAAGCCATCTCCTATCTTATAATATTACAAGACTGCATTATTTTATAGATTGGTTTTTCCATTTTTCCACTGTGCCACTTTTTCCTGCCGTTAGCTTTGAAAGAGGTTATGCACTTCCTTTAGATTCTGTACATTATGTATTTGAGAGTCCCATTGGTTGCTTGTTGCTCATGTTTGGCCATTAATATGAATTCTTTCTTTCTTTCTCTGTAGATTGTGCATGCATTTTGTTTAGGAAAAAAGGATTAATGCATCACAAACAAGACAAGAATATAGTTTCCATTTGCATTTGAAAAGATGGAGCACTAGCCATGAGCCACATCTACAACTTTACCCACTTGATAAGTAAGTTTCATTCAAATACGCCCCAAAACTGAATTTCTTGCTTTCGCCATGAAGTTTAAGGATAGTCTAGAACATAGTTTTTAAAACCGGAACTGGACATCGACTCTGTCACCTATCAACTCAGACATCGACTCGGACCAGTTTGATTTCAATGACTTGGTTCAATAAAAAATACATTAAATAATTAAATTTTAATGAAAATAATTATTTTAAAGCTTTCAAACCATGATTCCAAGCCATTAGAGAGAAATCTAGAATCAATGCTTATAGGTTTACTTTTTGTGATCTATAATTACCAGATACGATTTACTGTTAGAATTTACAAGTTTTTTTTTTCTAAAACATTTTTCTGATATTAAACAGAGAATATTTACATAAAGCAGAAATATATACAAGGAACAGTACAACAAAATTAAGTCAAAATCAAATCAGAATAAGCAAAAGCATCGACAGCATTGGCATCTCTAATAAGCAGAGAACCCTTATTCTGAAGCTGAGTGCATACCTTTTTGTGCCAAATCCTACAGAATGAATGAACAAAACTATCCTCAATGTTGAAGATACACTTACACCTTAATTTCCAGATAGAGAACAAAGCAGTGACTCTTAAAATTTTGTTGGCTATTAGAATTTACAGGTTTACTTAATTATAGTTTTGTTTCTTCTGTTACATTAAAATTACACTCAGATTGCATTAATAATCTGTGGTAAACAACTGATATTAGGCTCATTACATACTAGAATAACTACAGAGTGTATCAATTTGGACATTTCAAGTGAGACTTTGAATTTTAAAATGTGGTTAAATCAATTGTATGTCGAGGCAATAGATGGTCCATGCTGCAAAGTCATGTTGCGTTTTTGGGGTTCAACATAAAAGACTGGTCAAGATTTGTAAATTTTAGTCTCGAATCTTAATGGTATTGTCTCGTGGGAAACATTTAATTATTGATCACTCTCCTTCAAGAAGACAAGCTAGGTCGAAGTGGAACTTTGTAGTCTTGGGCAAGATGAAAAACAACCACACTCCCAACAACTGTATTTTTAGTAGCCTTCCATAGCGGTATCCCTCTTCTTGATAAAGACAAAGTGGAATTCCATAGTCTTCGGAAAGATGGAGAATGACTACACTCCCTGCAACTGTATTTTTAGTAAGCTTTCAGTAGCAGTATGCCTCTAAGGTTTTCACTGACCTAGTAACCAATGATTTTGATGCTTATCCAAATTTTGGAATCTATGATATGAGTAACATACTGATGATTTTGAACAATGAGTGAGAGTTTTCTTTTGCACCATAGACCTATGCAGGTGAACATAATATGGGATTTTATAGAGGCAAATGTTATTTTTGAAACTCCCACACGTTTAGGTTTTTTCGAAGCTTTCATACAATATTAACATCTCATGTTTATTTTTCCCACCTTTATAATTACTATTGTTGATACTTATAGGTTTACATTTCTCTCTAGAAGTTTTAATTTTTTTAATTTAAAAAAAATAGATTTTTCAGGTTTTTAGTGCGTCATTGGGTCCGGAATCAAACCGGCCGAGCAGGGACAGACTGGCTGGTTCGACTGGTTTGGTATCGAACTAGCTTTGACTCGGTCGGTTCAATACCAGCCGGTCACCGAACCGAGTTGAAGGCCGGTTCGACTCAGCCAGCCATCTACTCAACCGATTGGGCGATTTGCTATCAACTCTTCCCAGGTTTAAAAACTAAGGTCTAGAAAAGGCAAACAGTACAAATAGAGATTTAATTTGATATCTCACCCAAACCAGCATTATCTGGGCACCTCCAATTAAATCTCGTGTAGCAAGTTTTACAGCTGATGAGCAAATACAGTGGACCCAGATATCTAATAAAAATTCAATTGGTGTGGAGCTACCAGCTGCTGAAAATGAGATCAATCCTATAATAAGAAAACCACTCAAAGATTTGTTATCAAAAGACAACCAATACAAATGGGTATTTTATATATTGTTAGAAGGGAGCACCTTCTGAGACTTCAAGATACACAATTTCAATTTTTCAAGTGCGATTCAATGCATTCAATTTCAGATCTGAAAATTACTTCCAAGTGACTTCAAACAATAAACCCTAGGGCTGTTATCACCGAATAATTTTACATTGAAATTATGACAGAAAATTACAGTGGAAACATCAAGATCAGAGAGAAACCATCCATGCACAAGAGACAAATTTCTATTCTGTAAACTTTTTAGATTTAGAATTTATGAGGGCAAAACCAGCCCTCTCAGCAAATCACAAAATCAGTCCTCTCAAAATTACAAAATTCGGCAAATTTCCAAAAAACTCTTTCAACTCGCAAGCCTGGACAAAACCCTAGCTGTACGGCTGCTGATGTCACCCTACAGCCTGTTGTACGATCTGTTGACTTCAGTCGTACAACTGGTGTACGGCCTACTCCACATGTGCGGCCTAATTTCTTCCACACGTGGAGTTGTGCGGACCTATTCACACATGCAGCCTGTACCTTCTTCTCACACGTGTAGCCTGTTACCCTCTTCCTCTCACACGTGCGGCCTGTTGTCCTCTTTCTCTCACACGTGCAGCCTCTCTCCTTGGGTAGAAAAAACAGAAATTAGAATGTCCAGAAACCATAGGGAAGATTTGCCAAAGTGAAGAATTTTTCGCCTCCCAATCTCCTTGGCACAAGTGCTCACTCACTTATGCCAACTCCATGATGTCACAATGAGACATGAGGTTCCTCACATTACCTCTCCTTTTATAGGAGTCTAATGAGTGAGTTTAGGAACCCCTTCTAAACTCAACATAAAATTAGAATTGTTTATTCACACGTGTGTGAAGCCCCAACACAAGCCCCCAACGCCAATTCCAAGCCCCAACTCCAATCCAAAAGGGGTTTTCACAAAATGAAAATGCAATGTGAGTGTCAACGAAGATTCTCACATGCCCGACACCAAGGACAATGTGAGAATACCTGCCCGAATCTACAAAACATCAACACTCCCTTTTAGCGAGGGAGGTATTCTCAACCACCGCTAGCTTGTCTCTAAAGTAGAAAAACTTCCCTTTCACTAGAGGTTTGGTGAGAATATCTGCAATCTGCCCATCTATGGAAATGAACGGGAGCTTCACCGCTCCCTTCTGCACCTTGTCTCTTCTGAAGTGGTATATGATTTCAATGTACTTCGACCTGTCACCAAACACTAGATTCTCCAACATCTTGACACAACTCTAATTGTCGCAGTAAATCAACGTAGGCTCCAACACCTGACCAGATAACTCCGCAAGGAGCTTGCAAAGCCAAATAGCCTCACAACTGGCCAAATTAGCTGCCATATACTCTACCTCTGTTGAACTGAGTGCCATGGAGGTTTGTTTCCTGTTGAACCAGGAAACCATTGATGATCCCATGCTGAAATAGCCACCAAAAGTGTTTTTCCTATCAACAGCACTACCTTCCCAATCTGAGTCTAAATACCCATGCAGTCTCACTCCATCATCCCCGACCTATCTCAGACCAAATACAACTGTGCCCCGAAGGTACCTAAGCACATGCTTTGTTGTTGTCCAATGCACCTTCCTCGACTCAACCATGAACTGGCTCAAGGTGTTGACAGCATAGCAAATATCCGGCCTGGTGTTGACCAAATACATCAACGAACCAATCAACTGCATGTACATCGTGGGATCCACCAGTTATGAATCTGAAGCCCCCAGCTTCTTCATATTGGTGATCATAGGTGTATTCGTGGACTTACAATCCATCATCTCGAACTTCCTCAATATCTCAACTGCATACTTCCCCTGTATGAGGAAGATCTCGCCCAACTACTGCCACACCTCTATTCCCAAGAAGTAATGCATCAAACCAATGTCCTTCATCTCGAACTCTAAAGCCAAATCCTTCTTGCACCAGGCAATGAGCCCCTCAGCTTCCGTGAGGGACAAGTCAGCAACATAAAACACCAATATAAGAGGATCCTCACCAACCTGTATGAGATATGGGTTGGGAAGCCCTTCACTTTTGGTGAAGCCCATACCCTGCAAATACTCGTCGATCCTCGAGTACCATGCTCTAGGTGTCTACTTGAGTCCTATAATTGCACAATTTGTACTTGTCCAAGCCCAAGACAAGTAAATTAGATTGGTGTAACTACAGGATAACCCACCATTCTCACCTTAGTAGGAAATCCCCACGTTATAGAGATGGATGAGGTCCAACCGAGGGGAGGCGTCCCCGGTAAGCTCAAGGGAACAAATAGCAAATGATATAGCCAAGTTTGGAGCACCCTCTCACCAGTTATCTAAGTCAAAGGTCTGTGTCTGTAGAATTGAGGCAAAGGGAAGAGATTTGGGTACCTAACTGGAACAAGAACAAATATAGCATGTATATAGCAACTTCCAAGTACCAATATGATAGCAAAACCTCAAAGACAGTAGACAGTGAAAATATGTACTAGCTGATACAAAATTGCAGCAATATAAAAGTTTACAACAGCAATTAGTAATTTGCAACAGCCACAAGAAATTTGGTTCAGAATTTCATGAAATCACAGTGAAAACATAGTATAACCCCAATAGATTGTATTCCAATTATTCCAAGCAATTTCTGAGCAAGTTAGGCTAGTATTAAGTTAGTGTATGCAGAAAAATGAAGCAAATTAGATGGTGATAGCAGTGTTTTGCAACAGCAGCAATACAATTAGTGAATTCAGCTAAGCTAAGGTTAGAAAAAGTATGTAAAAGCTTTAGAGAATAGAGTTAAGAGTTTGTTTGATCAATTCCTTCACAAGAGAGCAAGTGAACTAGTGCCTTTTGGGCTATGGAGTCAATTAAAACAGCAATATAACTTGGAGAAATAAATGATGATAGTAATGTCCTAAGGATGATATGATGAAGTTTGAGGTGCTAGTACCCTCCTCCATCAAAACATCAAGCCCTAAGTGATGTCATGGGATAAACATATGGTGTCTAGGCCTCCAAAGGCTATCATCCCAGTGGGAGAAGGTGGGAACTAATCTCCTAGCCATGCTAGAGTGCCTCCAAAGGCAACGACCTCCTTCTTCAAGGTGCAAATGGTGATCACAAGCCTGCCCTAGACGTGGGGTCTACCACCCATCCTTGGGCTCCAAATCCCTCATGAAGGTTCGAACACAGTCATCTCCTCATGAATACCTATCCACCGGGAAAGATCCTACAAAGACAAACAAATGCACCCTCCAAGGGTCCATAAGTCACAAGAATCATGCCAAGTAAGCCACATCTAATAATGGAACCATCCAAACATGTGCATCAAACCCCCCTTTCAAACTAAATAAATGCTCAAAGATCTTATACAATTTGTCAAATTTAGGTGTGGGAGGGGCATCAAAGCATCCTATTGCGTCAGTAAATCCCCAAGTCAAAGGTGTTTCCCAAAAGAAACCTATCTAAGTCATGTGTGAATATGAGGTGGAGTGGGGTAAGACTTCTGGGTATGGGGTTTCATGACATACACGGGCTCCTATTGTCTCATTTATGGATGCCTTTGTGGAGGGCTAGCCATATCCTTTTCCTCTTTTTGTTTTTAAAGCATATTTTTCCAAGACCTTTATTAGCCATTTATTATGTATGTGTTTCCAAGTTGAAGACAATAAGAGGCACCAAAAAGGAAATGCATAGCCCACAAACGCTCTACCTTGCAAAGCAACATTAATTAATTAGTTATTTATTTATTTATTTATGGATCCCTCACTTTTCTTAGAGAAGTGTTTCATGCTCTCAAGATCCCAGGACGAGCTTTTATTGCATGATGTTTTTGCTAGGGCAACTACGAGCCTAATGGCCCCTTCTTCCCATGAAATGAGGTACATGCCCTTCTTGGGTCAATAAGCCTGAAAAACCGAAAAGATGAGGAGACGAAATGGAAGAAGTAAGGAAAGTGATAAGTATGATCAGAATGGTATGATGACTCTTCAAGGACCCCCCTAGTAGCAGCCCATTCCCAATGGTGACCAACTTACTAGGACGTGATGACACCCACCAAGGTTAAATAAGGCAAAAGGTATATTTTCCAAGCAAACATTCTATAATCAAGAAAGGATTCTTTGCAACATATTCAAATGCTTCAATTATTAAAGTGACACTTACCATGATATCAAACTTATTACCTCATGAAGCAAGACCTACTGTCCTTTGGGGCCAAGTCGATGTGATGGATGTTGCTCTGTTGTTGGTGATGCATAATGGTGCAAGTCAAAATAGGAGGGACCCTACGGAGCTCTGCTAGTAAATATGGCTCTCGGCACTCCATGTCTGCTACCTATGGGCCTCGAGACATGATCTCCTTAGTTGCCCCTAATCTGAGGAGGTAACATCAGGCTCCTACTTGGGGACATGTGTTCACCGTAGAGCGCATGAGAACCTCAGCATCTCTAGTATGACATGTTCCTACACACTCACGCAAAATCGACAAAGCATCTAGGGTGGTGCTATCACCCCTTATCCTTATAAAAATTATCAAAATCCAAAAGCAAATGTTGAAAAGAAAATTTTCCAATTTTATTCTAACATGTGACTATGATCATGCAAACATATAAGTATGACATAGCAATAATGCAGGATCCAAGAAGAAAATATGTAAATCATCACCATGCATACAAAATCGGGCTAAGCTAAATGCAAACTATACTACCATGATATGCAACATATAACATATATACAATGAGATGCAAGATGCAAATGCCTACCTAACCTACGTATATAATCTAGGTTAGTCTCAATGTTAGGTATAATCATATAACCAGTACAACCATGCTAGCATTGTATCACAACACCTACCTTTGTGCTTCATCATAAACCAAAACAAGCACAAAAGGAACATGAGTTAGAGCATGTAGTATATCATAGGTAATCATAAAATCTAACTCATGGAGGCAAGAGGGAGGGACAATATCTTGCCAAGTCATGTTATCACGAGAATGCTCAATCCATTTTTGAATAGGGTTGTGACAAGGTAGAGACTCATCTGGTTGGCTCAAAGGATTAGAAGGTTGACTAGCCTAGATCTTATCACTCCCCGAGACCTGAAAATGGATGAACAAGAATTTGGAGGATGACTGACCATTACTTAGGGAAGGTTAAAAGATCGAGATATCAAACTTCTTCTTAAAGCATTCAATGTACCCTTAAACTCCAAAAAAAAATTGCCTTGGAAACATCTTGGGACAAGCAACACGTTTCCCAGTTGCATCCTCAATGACATGGCAAGCTAAAGGATATGAAGGGTGTTGGAAAGCCTCATCACAAGGATTCTACTCCAGGCTAATCATGTCCTTACCCTCATCAAGAGTGGAGCACAATAGTGGTTGAAAATTTTCTTCAAAGAATAAATCCAAGTGCTCAAAAGAATAAGCATCAAACCCCCGGGGTATGACTAGAAATATTCATAAGAATGTTGCATACAATCATCCCTAGGTGGTTGGAACAAATCCGTAATCATGTCATCTCCTTGCTGCCAAATATCAGAATCAGTAGAAATCACATACGGTTGTTGCAATGGCAACAATGGAAAATGAACTTCAACATCGTAAACGAGGTCTTCACCATGACCAATTACATCCCATTTAGGCTTCCCAACATGTATAAACTGATCAATATTATCAACCACATCATCATCTTTATAACAACATGACGGGTCTAGTACATCCAAGGATTCCTCTATCTTTCCACCTTCCAAATTATAGAACAAAGCATCATCAAAAACCTGAAAGGGAAAATGACTAGCCACATTCTCTTCTTCTTGTGCAGGATGAATGGAAGCTTGGATGACTTCATCAAATGGAGGAGCAGATACCAGCACTTCATCCTCATGACTCATCTCTTCAGGCTCTTGTTCTCCAATCAGGTTTTTGTTGTTTTCAGTAGAATCATGGGAGAATTCTTGCTCCTCTTCGTAAGTTTCTTCCTCGTCCATGTCATAGAGCATATCAAGGTCTTCTTCAATGCTCCACCTAGCGAGGAAGATCTCTTCAAAGTCAGCCATGCTATTGATGCTTTTGTCAGGGAGACCATTAAACCATATTCTAGCATCATCATGAAGAGTGACTGCAAAAATTTTCATCACCAAATCTTCAACGGCTTCATCCACGGGAAGAAATTGAAAGAAGGCCCAGAAAATACTTATGTGTTCCTCGGCAATAGTCTCATTATTATCGGAAAACTTGGGCAGCCATGACTGTGTACTCAGGAAGCATTTGTCAAGGATACCCTGGGATCTCACTGATGTCCAAGGGTCCGAAAATATTACCTGGATCCCATGGAGGAGCCATGGTTGGTTGTTACAACGATGTCTGGTATGGGTTGTCACCAATGGAGTCGCCAGATAACCCCTCAAGGATTATCAAAAGAAAAGAGGGAATCACCCTCAGTGGAGTCGCCAGGTAAGCTTGTAAGATAAGGGCTTTGGGAAAAAGCTCGCCAAAGATGTGTCGTTGAGGAAAACTGACTCGATTCTCCCCGGCAACGATGCCAAAATGTTATCGCACAATTAGTACTTGTCTAAGCACAAGACAAATAAATCAAATTTGCGTAGCTACAGGGTAACCCACCACTGTCACCTTAGTAGGAAATCCCCACATTTTAGGGATGGATGAGGTCCGGCACAAGGGAGTCGTGCCCAGTAACCTAAAGGGATCAGATAGCAAGGGTATGGTCAAGCTTGGAGGTCCCTCTCACTAGTTACCTAAGTCAAAAGTTCTAAGTCTGTAAAATTGAGGCAAAGGAAGAGTTTTGTGTACCTGCCTAGAACAAGAACAATATAGCATGTATATATAACAATTTTCGAGTACCAATATGATAAAATACCTCAACAGGTAATAGACAACATAAATATACAATGGCTGAAAAAATTGCAGCTAAATGACGGTTTATAACAGCAATTAGTATTTTGTAACAGCCACAAGAAATATAGATCAGAATTGCATGAAAAGACAGCGAAAAATCAGCATTTATCCAATTGATCAATTAGCACTTATTCCAAGCAATTTCTGAGTAAGTTAAGCTAGTATTAAGTTAGTGTATGCAGCAAAATGAAGCAAATTAAATGGTTGTAGCAGTGTTTTGCAACAGCAGCAAATAAGTTAGTGAATTTAGCTAAGCTAGGGTTACGAAAGGTTAGTAAAAGCCTTAGAGAGTAGAGTTTGAGAATTGTTTGATCAATTCCTTCACAAGAGCAATAGAAATCAGTTCCTTTTGGGCTTATGGAGTCATTTACAACAGCAATTAGCATTCAATTGGAAACTAATGATAGTAATGACTAAATAAATGGGGTAAAGTTTGAGGTGCTAGCACCTTAGGGCCCCAAACTCTAAGCCCCAAGAGGAAGATTTTGCTAGGGAGAAAGCTCTTTTGGGCCCTATTGAATTCTCCTCCTCCTTTAGATTCTTGAAAAAGTAATCACAACAAACTTCTAAAACAAAACTTCTAAAGTGCTAGCACTTTAGGGCTCTAGGAGTTTGCTCTAGATGAGGTTTCCTTAACAAATTAATGGATGAAACGTTCTAAAGAGGGGAAGAAACACCTTATGTTCCCTCTCCTAGGGTTTTTGACAAGCAATCTCATAATCTTCAATATGAACAAGTAAAATTTACCATAAACATTCAATGCATGAAATGAAAATTGCAGATTTTACTTACTTCACCAAGAATATTCAAGCACAAACCCTAGTTGCAGATTTTTCCACCAAGAATAAGCCAAGAGACATCCAAAAATAACTCTCCAAGAGATAAAGCATGAATAAAATAGTGAAGAACACCAAAAGTAGCGAAAATTTCAGTCCTATTTCTCCCTTGTGTGAGAGGAATTATGTTATTTAAAAATGCAATGGCAAGATGTCTATTTATATGAGACCTCTTTGCCCTAATTTGTCCATTTTTAATTGTCAACTTAGAAATAGGAGGGCCGACCTCAAAATTTTGCCCTCATAATTACAAATTTAAATTTTATATCAAAAATATCCCTTAAAAGGTGACGTCATGCCCTTCTATGGTGACGTTAAGACTGAAGAGTGGAACGTTGGGCAAGAGGAGTGCCACGTTTGGCCTCCAAAGGCCATAGTTCATGCCCACACATGCCAAGTGTCCATATTGAACCCTCCTCCATCAAAGCATCAAGCCCTAGGTGACATCATGGGCTAAACAAATGGCGTCTAGGCCTCCAAAGGCTATTGTCCCAATCGGAGGAGGTGGGAGCTCATCTCCTAGCCACGCCAAAGTGCCTCCAAAGGTAACGACCTCCTTCTTCAAGGTGCAAATGGTGATCACAAGCCTGCCCCAGACGTGGGGTCTACCACCCGTCATTAGGCTCTATTACCCACCAAGTTGCACTAGGATGGACTTGCAGTTAAGATGCCAAAGTTTGAACAAAGAAATTGTTCAAAATCAGAGTTTTGAAGTCCACCTAGCCATTATGGCCACCTTTCTTCTTCTTCTTCTTCATACCACATTTCCATACCCCTCATGGGGAATTGTAATAAGATGAGTTAGCATAATGAAACTTGTAAAAGTCTTAGCCCTCTAGGACTTAATCATGCGTACATCACTCTCGAGTATTTTTTTACTTATTAATTATCTCTTGCTTGAAATTTTTTAAGTGAGTTATAGTTTCTGAGTTTTTTCATTCATTTCCTCCAAAATTGGAGTGTGTACTGATGGTTAGGCCCTAGTAAATTGTCTAAGTCTAGTGTCTAATGTATATTACCATGCTAATCAACATTTTTTAGTCATATAGAAATTGCGCTAAGTCCCCCTTAGGTTTTTTTTAATGTTTTCAGTTAATAAAAAAAATCTTGCAAACGAGATATTTTTAATTGTAAATAAAGCCTAAGTTAAATAAGTGGTAATAGGAGGCATTATATGCCTTGGGGGTATTCATTTTCACACTTGAAATACCCACTTTACCTATGTACCCACTTTGTGAGGGAAAATAGTGATTTTTAGTCACTTAAAATCAATTTCACTCACAAAATGTCAATTAAAAGACATAATAAATCCAAAAAATCAGCAAAGCTATCTTTTGGGAAAATATCTCGGGGACATGTTTTGAGTTAACTCACCCTCTCTTGAGTTGACTAATCGTTGTTGGGACTTGAAGAGAGAGTTATGGGTGAGTTGTTGGAGTCATGACTTGAGTTGAAGGAGTTCCTAATGAGAGGTGTGCCCTCATTGAGGAGATGCGGTGCACCCATGAGGAGGCTTGCCTACCTCTTGAGAGGTGGCGCCTTCCCTCTCTACCTCACACTCACACATCGCGCTTTGTTGAAGATGTTGGAGATGTGGCATCCATATTGTTGTTGATGAAAGCAGTTATAGGAGACATCCTCCAGCTTACAAACCTGTGAGATGTGGAACACAGCAGCTTGTGAAGTCTTTCTCTCAGTTTACAAACCTGAGAGAAAGCCCCTATGAAGGGTTCATGCTTCCAGCCTGGGACAGGGCTAGGAATGTATATGGCCTCCTCCATGACGTGAGAGAGAAGAACTCCAGATGATTATCCGATGTAAGAGCGATCTGTTGAGTTAGGACGTGCCTGTGGCTGAGCACAAGGTGAACGTGGGAAATCCCAAAAAGCGTTGGGCACATCATCATGAGAATAAGAACAAAGATGATGTGATGGCCTCCTCTGAACAGTAGCAGAGTTGATGTGAAGACTCCAAATGATCCTCCTGTTGATGACAGTGGGAAAGCAGATCTGTAGAGCAAACGTGACTATGGATGAGCATAAGTGCACGTGTGAGGACCTAGCTCATCTGTGTAATGTAGTGACTTAGGTCTATGGCATCCCTATGGATGTGGCCTCTAGTGGATGAGTACTAGTGGGTGTATCAGATCCTTTGCTATATATTGTTCAAGAGTCAGACCTACCTGTAACCCTAGTTATTATGTAAAGGGTACAAGTCGGCTCTGTTATCCCCGATATTTAGGGATAACTAGGAGATCATGTCTCGAGGCCCACATGGTCCTAGACATGGAGTACTGAGAGCAGGAGCGACCTGAGCATGGTCCTGGAGGACCCATCTTTTTCTTCTCAGCCAGTATTGTCCTGTCAGCAGTACCAGCCTCCGTCACTACCGGCTTGGGCTTGTATCAGAGAGGGCTCTTGCTCCATGAGGTAATTGGTCCGAGGTATCATGGTATGTGTCATATTTGATCATTATAACCTTCTTATGTATGCATTAGATCTCTTTCATTTCAGATAAACTGCTTGGATTTTACACTAATCCACTTGACCATTGTTGGGGTGATTGATGGGGTGGCTTAGTAAGTTGGTACTCATGGGTTTTGGTTAGCCACCAAAGGGGGTTTGAAGAACCATCGTCCGTTCCCTTCATATTATCACTTTTTCATCTTAAAAACCCCGCTCATCTATCCCA
>JASDQU010686181.1:29829-39869 GCA_032191745.1 Picea mariana | reverse complement strand
GAATGCTATTTGTCCTTTGTGCTTTTATTGAGAAGTGATTATAAGTCTTTGCTTATTTAGCCATCATTGACTTCGTCAATAATAGCATTATTTATTGCTCATATATTGAATAGAAGATAGTCATTCATTTTATGAAGTACTAACCCATTGCAAGCATATATCCTAGTTGTCTCTGCTTTGTCTCGCAAACAGGTGCTTCAGCAGTGGTTCTTGTGACTATCTTGGGCATCAATCTGTGGAAGGGTTTCTCCTTGATTTGGCCTTATCCTTCAACCTTCCTTTATCCAGATTGACTTAGGGACGTCTCCCTTGGACTTGCCCTCCTAAATAGAAAGAGCTCCCCATCGAGGTGACAGTGGGTGGGGAAGCTCCTGTTACGCCGGTTTCAAAGCCCTTGGCCCTTTCCTACAAACCGTGCGATAACAGGCTCTATGTTAATATAATTAATATAAAAAAGATAATTAATAATGTGAATATTAATTATAATAATAAATATAATAACAAAGTGTATTTCACTTAGAGAGGTCGGCCTTGTTATGCCAATAAGACGCCATTGCTAATTGATCAAAGACTAATATAAGTAGGAGATGATTCTCCATTGTAGAATCACATCCTCCTCACATGTTTTGGAAATTTTAGCAAGTACTTCTCTTTGGCAAAGGTGCGCACCTCTCTTGGGTGTTAGGGTTTCTAGGGCTTAAGCACCCTCTTGTGTGCTAAGTCATTCTTGGTGGTGAAAGGTCTTTCTCCTGAAGAATATAGCAGAGGATTTGGCTGGATTTTTCTCCCTTGTTTGAGAAGGGTTTCCCAGGATATATCTTGTGTACTTGTGCATGGTGTTTATTCTTGTGATCTTGGTTGCTGCAACATTCTTGTTTATGGTTAAGACATGATGAAATTAAATGAGCTACATACTTAACCTAGCTTATGAAAATTCAACAATTGCTACACTTGTCTTACCTTTTCACACCAAGTGGTGTGCCCTCCCTCCTTGGGAAGTGCGCCCCTCATGCTATAAGACCAAGCAATCCCTCCTTTGTCAAGCTAGTTGGAGCTTGGGAAGAAATTGTTTTTTTTGTAATTGCTATTGTACTATCTTTTGAGTTGGAATAAAAGGCTTTGGAGGCTAGACTGGTGTAACCTTTTCATGTGTGGATTTTCTATGTCATGTTTTCGAATGTGAGGTATAATTTGTATTGTATTTTTGCATCTAATTGGTAAATTTTGGCCTTCTAAAGGAGTTGTCTCTTTACTGGATAGGATTAGAAAAGCTAGGTTGCTTTATAATCCTATTGCTCATTTACATTAGATGTCTTTATATTGCATGTTTAATTCGGTTGATATTCATGCTCTCTAAAGTTTCTTTTGTAGGTAGCACCATACTTTTAACAATTTTCTTTGCAAGAAGTTTCTAAGTTGTAGGTTCTCACACTTGAAGAGGAGGTTGACCTTGGTTGCATTGGCTTTATTCTTCAAGATCTAAAGAAAGACATGGTCCCTCTTTGTTCCATCAAAAAGACTCCATTAGCCCAGGATTCCAAGCATTTATCCTTCTAGCCCAGGATTCCAAGCATTTATCCTTCTCTCTTTCTTAAAGTCAAATAATTTTCCGGTTACCAAATATTGCATGCAAAGCTTTCAGATTGGAATCTTCATTTTACATATCTTATATCCAGCATTGCATACATTAGTAAGCTAAATCCATTTTGCATTTAAAGTTCAACCAATTTGAAGATTAGATTTAGCATTAAAACTTACCCTTGAGTAAGTTTTAATTCAAATTTTTCAAGTCTAAAGTGTAGTTCAATTTCCAATGCTTTCAAGTTCATATTTAGCAAATTGAGTGCTTTATTACTTACTGTCCCGGACAGCCAATAAAACCATTGGGGAAGGTTGTCTTTTGGCTTGCCATAGTGGTCATAGTTTGCTAGTTCAGTTCTTCTTTAACTTAGAAATTTTTCACTATAAGTTTTGACTTTTCCCACAAGTTATCCAAAGTGATTTTGGGCAACTTTTGGGTTGTTTGCTTGCTGTTTTTTGCAAGATTGCGGACAGCCAAGAGGAAGTGCGGCCGATTTTTGGCGGATCTGGACCTTTCGAGACTCCCGCGAGCAACCTTCTTCCTTTCACAACATTTCTGAAACTTGTAAAACTTGTAGATCCTCTTTATAAAGGATCACAAGCCTTCCTAGAAAGAGATTGTAACCAAAATCAATAAAATCAGTGGGCTACACAGTGCCCAGTCTTCATCCCCCCTAGGGGGAACAGTGTCCTTTGTGTGATTGCTCTATTTTGCTTCATTTTTCTCATGCTTTCAAGTTTCATCTAAAAAATACAAAATCAATAATAAAATCAATCACAACATCACAAAACAATTAGTTTGGATTTCAATTTGTAGATTAGACTTCATTTTCTAGTTTAGTTTCAATTTTCGCAATTTACTTTTCTGCAATTTCAAATTGGAAATAAACCATACCCTCAGTTTCCCCTAGTATGTTCCTAACCCCTCCTCTGTGAGCTTCGGCTTGATCTCTAGAGTACGGTTTCACACAGAACGGGGATTGATCAATGCGGAGTTAGTATTAACTAGGATAATCCAATAGTTGTTATTGTTCTTATTGGGACAATACATAGAGCATTGTGTGTGAAGTCAAACAGGATACTCCTTGAGATCTTGGTTTTCCTCGTGTTGGACTTCCAGCATTACTCTTTGTACTTGTTTATTGTATTGAACTTGTGTTTGAAGTCAGGGGATACTCTCCCCATTGGACCTCCAGCATAGTTCTTTGCATCCAATTTGAAGGATAGCCTCTAAAGGGCCACATCTAGATTAGATTTCCTTTATTATTATCACTCCACACACACTTCACTCATAACTGGACTTGCACTCACAACAGCCACTTCACAATAAACCCACTCACTTAAGCTACTCAATTAATAATAAAATTTATCAAGAGCACTTGCAACACAACACATACAACAACATTTTCATTTATCTTACAACAATCCTTACTTTTAGCACTGGTCTTTATATCGTTTATTTACCTTTCAAAGCACTTGTATCTATTTTCCATAGTGTATTTTTTACATGCAAGTACTTTCATGCTTTATATCTCAATCATAAGCAATTTCCTTTGTGTTATATATGTTGCTAGTGTAGATTCATTTGTATCTTTCTCTTGCTTTAATAAACTCCTAGATTTCATTTTGTACTTAGCTTAGTTTAAGCCTTAGTTATCTTTTAGGGACTACCCCCCTTGGTTTCGCTAGGAGTTGGCCTAGACGGAGGAGTTGAAGATCAAGTGATAGCACGTTGACTCGAGACTTTCCCCCAAGGACACACCCAGTGGATTGAAGATTTCTTCCATGCTACCCGAGGTGTGTATAAAGCAGCAACAAGCTCCAAATCCCTCATGAAGGTCTGAACACAGTCATCTCCTCATGAATACCTATCCACCGGGTAAGGTCCCGCAAAGACAAACAAATGAGCCCTCCAAGGGACCATAAGTCACAAGAATCATGCCAAGTAAACCACATTTAATAATGGAACGACCCAAACATGTGCATCAAACCCCCCTTTTCAAACTAAACAAATGCTCAAAGACCTTATACAATTTGTCAAATTTAGGTGTGGGAGGGGTGTCAAGGCATCCTATTGGGTCAGTCAATCCCATAAACATGCCCATGGGTACAGTATGCCCCTCTGCGTCCTCCAAAGTATCTCCAAGACATCTAGGCCTCGTGTCCTCATCACTAGGAGGGTCCATTGGATCCATTGACTCCTCATGGTCTGAAGGTTGAATCTCTGTGTTGGATGGACCTATATTGTCCTCAACCTTTGGAGCCTCCTACTTCTCACCATCTGTTGTGGTTTCTCAGGACCTCCTGAAATCCAAATCCTCCTCAAATCTAACATCCCGACTAACCTCAAACTGTTGCTATCCTAGAATGTAGATCCGATAAGCTTTCGAAGTCTAGTTGTATTCCACAAACATGCCCTTCCTCCCAAAAGGTTACAACTTCGTCCTCTTCTCCTTAGGAACATGGATGTAAACTAGAAAACCAAAGATCCTCAAATGTCCTATCTCTGGTCTCACTCCTGTGAATGCCTCCTCAGGAGTCTTGTCCTCCAAGATCCTATGAGGACTCTTGTTCTGAACATAGACCATCGTGTTGCATGCCTCTGCTCAAAGAAACATGGGTAGGTTCTGGTCATGCAACATCGCCCTAGAAGCCTCCACTATGATCTGATTCTTCCTTTCTGCAACCCCATTATGTTGTGGGTTGAAAGGCACTGTCATCTCCCTCTTGATCCCTGCCTCCTTGCAGAAATCCCTAAACTCGTTGGAGGTATACTCGCCCCCGTTTTCGGACCTCAAGACCTTCATCTTCTTCCCTGTTTGATTCTCCAACATAGCCCTAAACTCCCTAAATCGACTAAAGACCTCATCCTTGGTATTCATGAAGAAGATCCATGTCCTCCTGAAATAATCATCAATGAAGGTTACAAAATACAAGTAACCACTCAAAGATGGAACTGACATCGGTCCACACACATCTGAATGTATTAGGTCCAAGATCCCCTCGAACCTACTGTCACTGCTTGGAAAAGCAGCATTGGCAATCTTGCCAAGTGCACAACCCCTGCATTCTCCCTCATGCTCTACTCCAAACTCTGGAAGACCTATAAACATCTTCCTCAATACCAGAAAACTCCTGTAGTGCAAGTGTCCCAATATTCGGTGTCAAAGCTCACATAGACTATTACTATCGTGTACCAAGGCCTAGGCTGGATGTCCAGTCAACCTATAAAGACTACCATCACGAGCACTGATGACCTCTGCTGAGTCAGAGCTCAATCCTCTCGACCAAGCAAGAACCTGTCCATCTACAAATGTCATTGCATACCCTCTGTCCTCCATCGCTGAGATAGAAAGTAGGTTCTTCTTCAGTCTCATTACATACAATACATCACTCATCCTGAGAGGCTTCCCGAACTCCAGTTGAAACGAAGTTGTCCCAACTCCCTTGATTGCATACTTGGCATTATCACCAAGCTCCACCTGCAATCCTAAGTTCGCCTCTGATAAACTAGTGAGTGACTCCTATGATCCTGTCATATGACGAGAACCTCCACTATCCACCAACCAAGTCCCACTACCGGAGACGATACCAGAAAGGGCAGAGACCAATAGTGGCTCCCTTAGAAGCCTGTCTACAACCTTGTCCACCATGGTGTTCAACCAAGATCACAAATCTGTTGCTGTAACAATAAATATGTTGTCACAACTACAAGTCTGCAGCAACAAAAAAAAATCTGCAGCCACACGTGTCTCAAGAGATGATTCTCTCTCTTTCTAGAGCCTACGTTCTGCTACCATGTCAATTTTTCAAATACAATTCAATGCATTCAATTTCAAATCTGAAAATTACTTCCAAGTGACTTCAAACAGTGAACCCTAGGGTTGATATCAATGAATAATTTTACACTAAAATTATGACGGATAATTACAGCAGAAACATGAAGATCGGAGAGAAACCATCCATGCACAAGAGACACAAATTTTTGTTCTGTAAACTTTTCAGATTTAAAATTTTTGAGAGAAAAACTAGCCCTCTCGGCAAATCACGATATCAAAAATTCCGAGGACAAAATCAATCCTCTCAAAATTACAAAATTCCAATGTTCCACCAAGTCTCTGAGACAGGGTGATGCGGGTGCAGGGAGACCCACAGGAGGGACGTGTGGAAATACCCCCAAATTTTAAGGATATTAGGGAAATGGGGGATGGGGGGACGTCACATATATAATATAAAAAAAAATTAAATATAAAATATAAAATTTTAAAAATAATAATGATAAAATCTCAACAGTAAATAACAATTCAATGTTCATCCCATCCAAATTCATCAATAAATACTAAAATACTAAATTAGTAAATTGAAAATTCAAATTTCTAAAAGATATAAACTATTAAACATGATTCAAAATTCAAATTCAAATTCAGTAATGAAATACATTGATCCATAAATCAAATGAAAGTTGAAACAGAAATAGTAAAATAATAAATATTGATACATTGATTTAAAAATTAAATTAATCATTCATCATTCTAGAATCTAATTAATTAGTACTAAGCAAAATACTAAATAGTAGATACTAAAGTCTAAAATAGTAAACTGGAATTACTCTAACTCAAAATTTTAAACTAGTAAAGAGTGACAAGTCAAGGTCTAAGGTCATCAGTATCTAGAGTAAGACTCAAAAGTTAAAACTGAAAAAAAAATAAAAAAATGAACATAGAAAATAAATTTTAAAATGACCATCATGGAGTCAATCTCATTAACCGGTCCTCTACATCCATCTCTCGCATGGAGTCAATTTTTAAAATTTAATCGTGTTTTAATTATTTAGCTTTTAAAATTTAAGAAATTAATTGTGTTTTAACTTTTATCTTTTTTTATATACATGTTTGTTTTTCAATTTGTGAATTTTTTCTTTTTTAAATTTAGTTTTTTTGTTTTTTATGCCTTATTAGGCAAAATCAATTCAGGGGGGCGCCCAAGAGTCCCCCTTTGGGAGAGACTCATCCCCCACCTTGGAGAGTCGCACCCTCCGCATCTCCCCACGTCTCCCCAAAAGGGGGACATGGGGAAACGTCCCCCAATAGTCCCCCCATCCCGAGGACATGGGAACGTGGGGGACGCGATCCCCACCCTGGGGGACGCGTCCACGTGGAACACTGCAAAATTCAGCAAATTTTCGGAAACTCTTCTAACTTGCAAACCTAGACAAAACCCTAGTTGTTCAGCTGTTGACATCACCCTATAGCATGTTGTATGCTCTATTGACGTCAGTCGTACGGCTGTTGTACGACCTGCTCCACATGTCTGGCCTGATTTCTTCCACACGTGCGACTACACAGACTTGTTCACACATGTGTCCTATACCTTCTTCTCACACGTGCGACCTGTTGTCCTCTTCCTCTCACACATGCGGCCTCTCTCCTTGGATGGAAAAAACAGAATCAAAATGTCTAAAAACCCTAGGGCAGATTTGCCAAAGTGAAGAATTTCCTTGCTGCAATTTTGCCTCCCAATCTCCTTGGAACAAGTGCTCACTCACTTATGCCAACTCCATGATGTCACAATGAGACATGAGGTGTCTCCTCACATTGCCTCTCCTTTTATAGGGAGTCTAATGAGTGAGTTTAGGAACCACTTCTAAACTCAACATCAAATTGGAATTGTTTATTCACACATGTAGGTGTGAAGCCCCAACACAAGCCCCCAACACCAATTCCAAGCCCCAACTCCAATCCAAAAGGGGTTTTCACAGAATGAAAATGCAATGTGAGTGTCAACGAAGCTTCTCACATGCCCGACACCAAGGCCAATGTGAGAATACCTGCCCAAAGCTACAAAAGATCAACACACAACGGAAACAAAATTAGGAGTTTTAAATCAGAAATGAAATGTCACCATGTCAATGCCCTTCAAACACATCTCAGCTGGCCATAGATGGGAAAAAGAAAAAAAAATACTCTACAAAGCAAAGGCAACATTTCAAATTACTTGTCAAACAAAGAAGGGTTATCATACATGCATACTTACATACATACATATTCAAAAAAGGGAAAAACAAGCCACTAGCTGCCAATTCTATATTTTATATACGCAATCATGACTAACAACAAATACATTGCAATTTATACAATGCTTCATGGAATAACACATGCTACATTGTTTTAATAATTGATCAAAGTTCCTTCCAGAATCCACACCGGCATGCAGTGCTACACATTTTTCCCGGTTGACATTAAAGTGAAAATGGTATAATATTGAAATTTGTTGTGTACAATCCAACAAATCCTACAATGACATTGGAGGTCAAGCGTTGTTCACTTCATATTGATAGTTTTCAATGCCATGATGATAGCTATAGTAACTCAGTCGAAGATAATAAGACAAGGTTTGATAGATCTTCAGATAGCTTGCCATTGAATCATAAGTTCTCAGCTCATGTATCATGCACATATGAACTAGGTTGGAGACCAAACTAGTTTTAATGTATAAAGTCTATTTGTAAAATCGTGCCATGAAGGCACCACAATACAAACTTATTATATCCAAACATTCCTCCATGCTCAATTTGGCAGCCTAGGATTAGTTGGGATATGTTGATTATCAAAACATGCCCTTGAAACTGTGTAGTTTTCAGTGGTTGACCCATGGATTATATGTGGCAGTAACGATTCTAGCATTTATATTCGTAAAAGTCTTATCAGATTCAAAAAGTGATATAGTGAACAGCCTGCATTGCCCTTCAAGCAATATGACTGGTAGGTCACGATGTATGTGAAAAGTGACCTGGCTATTTACATCTACTTGTAGAAGCTGAAAAAGATAGGGATTTGAAGCCTTTGGTTGTATGGCTCAATAAAGGTTAGAAGATAGAGCAAATTTATTCTGGTTCCTGTTTTCTGAAAACAAATGATATATTGTCCCTCCAGACAAAAGCAAGATATGACAGGTAGGGTACTTAATTTGTTTAGGTCGAAAGGGCTGATAAGAACAGGATTCTTGCTTTGTGAGAACCATGAGGCATTGAGAATTTTTGGGTATCTCGCTCTTTTTTTTTTATTTTGTAGAATACTCTGATGGACTGATAGTATTAGTCGATCTGTGATTTCCAATTTCTTCTGAGCTCTCTGGATTACTACCATATATTCTGTTACCTCTCCAGGAAGATGGTTACGAACTGAAATAAGGTTACATATAATAAACTTATTTCCATAGTTATTTCCAATTTTATTATTATCATTATTATTAAAAATTATAATAATGAATCATAATACATGACCATAATACATTAATATATTCTATTATTATACTACATTATCAATTTAAATTATCGTAGTACTTTTTTATTAATTGGCAATTCATACCTACCCTCGTTCTTGTTGACTAATCTTAACCGTCACCATCAAATATTATTATAATTTTTAATTATTAATTATTTTCCCCCCTCCTTTACTCTTCAACATCTAACTTGTAAATATCTTCACCTCGGTATTTTAACAGTCATTTTCTTCTCTCCTCCTATTTATTACATACCTCAGCACTCTTCTCCCTACGTTTGAGCTATCTGTTGTCCCTGATGATGGGTGGAGTGTCCACTCGAAACATTGGACGTTTCAAAACCAGGTACACAGTTCTTATTCAAAAATGTTCTCAACAATCAAGGATATTTTCTATACTATCCTCTATATCTTGTGTGCGATTGTATTTTTAGATCTCAGGCATATAACACCTAGGGGGATCCTAAGTCCATGCATCCAGTGTCGAAGAGTGTAAGGGGAGCACATTGTGAGGTCGTCTCTAAGCTCCAAGAAGTGCTATGCATAAAAGGCCATCTTGGGTCTCAAACCCCAAAGGGGGGCAATCCAAGTGACCTAGATATACTGTCCATCTAAGTCACCTGACACGAAGACACGGGACACGGAGGACACGGAAATACGAGTATCCGATACGGACACGACGACCCTCGAAATCAGGACACGGGGGACACGTTATATTAATATATATATATATATATATAATTTTAATTAAAACTTAAAACTTAAAAATTTTAGATACAGACACATTGATACTCCGAAAAAGATACAATCATACTGTATACATCATAGATTCATACATCATACAAAATTTAAATCAATCAATCTATCTCTACACATCATATTCATAGAAGTTAGAACTTAGAACATAGACATACTGAAGTCTGTTTTTTGTTTGTTTTGGGTTACATTTCATTCAGTATTCGAACTCATTCAATTCTGTATTTTTAGGCAGAGAATTATAACATAGTAGTGTTGTAGCAAAGCAATGTAACCATCATACTCAAGACCTATTACCATTAGAAGATGAATACGTGCCAGTAAATGATATCAATAATGCTCAGAAAAGATCAATGTCAAAGCACAATTGTCAAGTATGCAGAGCAGCATTCAATGGTAAATGTTATGTGTCAATTTCAGGGC
>JASDQU010686181.1:15436-29742 GCA_032191745.1 Picea mariana | reverse complement strand
TGTGTGTGCTCTGAAGTTATAAAGAGGCTGTAAAACTCTGCAATAAAGCCAGTGCTGTAAACATCAAACGGTGGCAAAATTGTGTGATATTGACACCATTATTCAAGTCAGACTTCAAATGAAGTACGACAAGTAAACAGTGACCAGACTTCAATTGAATGAAATGTAACCCAAAGCAAACAAAAAACATCAATTTATTACCTCCCGCGGGCTCCCACACGAGGGATACGTGTCATAAAATCGAGACATGTGTCATAAAAACGAGGTACGGTCCAATGACATGTCCGGTACGGTCTAATTACGTGTCCTCCACCTATGACACGTGTGAAATTCGTGTCCAGTACATACCGTAGCGTGTCATCTCAATGACACCACGGATACGGACACTTCGCCTAATATGGACGTGTCAAGTGACAGAGCTGTCCATAAATATCCTACCTGATAATCCCATTCATCTCCTACTTATTAGCCAAGAGGTAACCAGGAGCATCCAAAGAGTATCTAAATAGATATCCCAATTATTGCAAATTTACTAGATAAACATAGAAGTAAAGGTTATGTACAAAGGGAAATATTTTTGGCAATAGAAGTATTAAAACAAATGTCGAAAGAGACCACCATGGAAATCTCCTCAAACTGTCAAAAATGATGAATTTTAGATATCTACATATTATCTAGATCCCAAACAATGATGACTAACATCATTTTTTTTGTCATTTTCTAGATTTGAATGGGAGAGCAGGTGGGTGAGAACATAGTTACATGAATCAGCTCTGTTATCCCCAATTCCTATGGATAACTAAGGAGATGATGTCTCGAGGCCCTTGGGTCGCAAACATGGAATATCGAGAGACAGCTTGACCAGCAATGTCCACTTGCACAGACAGAGACCCACCTCGCCACCACAGTTCCAGGTTCATCATGAGGGTATCCACCACATTAGTTGGCTTCCAGAAGACATTGGGTTTTTCTCCATGAGGTACAAGCTAGGTTATGGTGAGTGTCATTTCAATATTTGAGGCATTTGAATTTCTACATTTTAAACTGCTTTTGATTATGTAACGTTTGCTTGGACATTATGCTCTTTGCCTTGTTTCACTTTGGTGGTTGACATTGCGCCCTAGTAAGTGGGTCACCCTTAGGGATAGGTTTGCTACTGGGAGGTACTCTTGACGAGCCATCTTTCCATTCCCGACCATACTTGTCATTTTTCACACTTCATCCCCTCATCTCCTTACCTTTTGGGATTTTTCAAGTGTACTGACCCAAGAAGGGATTGTCCCTCATTTCATGGGAAAAAGGGGTTGAAGGCCAAGAGGCTTGTAGCTGGAAAAATATAAAATCCAATCATGAACCTTCTAGATGATTGCCCAGGGATCCCGAGGACAATGAAATGTCTCTCATAAGAAACTAATGGGACCCATGAAAACTAACTAATACAAATGCCAACCAAGGAGGAGCATGTGTGGGCACTGTTTTTCATGCTTAGGTAGAAGCCCCACACATGATTTTGACTTGGGGAAGCATGATGTGACCAAGGTCGAGTCAAGGTGGGCACTGTTTTTCATACTTAGGTAGAAGGCCCACCTTGGCTTCAACTCGGAAAAATCTTAAAAGGACAAAAGGAAATAAATGGGTTTGGAAAAGGTTGCATTGAAAACGAAGGTGCGACACACCCTCTACAAAGGCACCCATAAATGAGATACTACAATCCCTTGTATGTCATGAACCCCATGCCCAAGAGTCTTGCCCCCATCCATGTCACTTTGTCCACATGTCTTAGAGAGGGGTCCACTTGGAAAACACTCCTAAACTTGAGGTACGATTCACCCAATAGGTCACTTTATCAACCCTAACATTCCTAAACTTGGCAAATTGCATAGGGTCTTTCAACACTTGTTTATTTTGATGAGGTGGTTTGGATGTACATGCTTAGATGGCTCTTTTATTGATTTGATTTACTTATCATGATGCATTTGACTTGAGCTCCTTGGAGGGCGCATTCATTGTCTTTGCAGGACCTAGTTAGTGGACAGATTTGGAAGAAAAAGCCTAGCCTGGGCTTCCTTGGGGCTTGAAGCCCACAGGTTGGATACCATGGCCCACACACCGAACGAAGATGCTAGCCTTGGAGGCCTGAGGAGATACCATGGAGGACATAATTGTTAAAATTAGCAACATCAGGAGTCATTCTCCAATGAGAAGCCTTAAGTGGCCACCCTGAGGCTAGCCAGGGAGAATTGGAGATTCAACCAATCTTGTGAGTCATGGAAAAAGTCAAGGTGAACGTACAAACCTTGTGAGCCAAACAAGAGTCAAGACGAAGGAGATGCTGGGATAAATCTTGTGAGCCTAGTGAAAAAGCTAAGGTGAATGAACAAACCTTGTGAGCCTAGTGCAAAAGTCAAGATGAAGAAATAAACCTTGTGAGTCTAGTGCAAAAGTCAAGGTGAAGGAACAAACCTTGTGAGCCTAGTACAAACTTCAAGGTACAAACCTTGTGAGCCATGTGCAAAAGCCAAGGTAGAGTTTAGCAAGAGTTAGGACGAACATACAAGTCCTTTGAGCTAGACGGGTATGTAGGATGACCTTTTTGGTCTTTGTTGTGATCCTCTAAGAGTTGGCCACTCTTAAGAGACACTTTAGCATATGACCAAGTAAAAGGATCAAATGAACACATGGTACAAAAAGATATTTCCTCTTATTAATGTAATAAAGCAGTTATGAGCAGCTAAGGACCATGTAAAGAGAGAGAGAGAGACAAGATGTACTTGCTAATGATGTAATTAATCTAAATGACTAAGGTTAAATAGGTAATGTTGAATTAAAAGGCTAAAAGCCTAAGTTGTAATGTTATATTATGTCATTGAGCAAACAAAAGAAGGGGGTCGAACTTCCTAGGAATAACAACTTGAAGTGTTCCATGGGGTCGACTTAACCAAAGAAGAACAAAGACTTCTAGAAAGTCAAACTTAACCCAAGAAGATAAGATCAACTTGTTCCAAGAAGGATCTAGAAGATAAACTTAACCCAAGATGAGAATCTTCTAGAAGGATAACTTAACCCAACATGAAGATAGATCCAAAAAGCATAAAAAGATCAAGGAAGGCAATCCGCAATGCACAGAAAACCTAGCCGCCATCTCAAGCATGCAGTTAGGGTTTGAGCGACTCACTTGATCAATTCATTGCAAGGGTTTTAGGAGATCGTTGGGCTTGATCTTGGGCTCAATAGAAAGCTCTTGACCTCTACTATCATTCTAAATTGAACGCTCAAAGAGATATTTTGTCAGCAAATAGATCTCGCAAAAAGAAAGGATTCGGCCCAGCCTACCTCAAGGAACCAGCATAAACTTTGAAGGGGTTCGATATGCATTTACAGGGATATTTTTGTTGGGCATTAAGTGCCAGCTTGTAGCCCTATCCAAGGAGGATTGAATGCAAAAGAACCCCCTTGAATCAGAGCCACCATTCAGCAGCAATAAGCCTTCCAAGTTCAGAACTGCAGATCGATTCCAGGACTGCAGAAAATTTCGGCCAAGTCAGATCTACAGGTTCTCAATCAGTTTTTGCTCAAGCGTTGGGTTAAGGAAGGTTGTATATGCCTTGGGGAGTTCATATCTACAGGTTTGACTTCAGATCCATTAAGCAGCACAAGCAAAAGGTCTCTAGCCGTCCTCTCTCTCTTGCGATTTTGTATTGTAGCACCCCATTGAGGATTTTGTATACCTGCAAGCTTATTCATTAATAAAGAGGAAGATCTTTTGCTAGGGTTTTCTCCCGTATTGGGTTTCCCAAGGGTAAATCTCTGTGTGCATTTGTGATCTTGATATTTACAATGCTCTCTTATTTTAGTTTTCAATACATTATGATATAAAGATTGTGAAGTGTTGAAAAAGAAGTTAAAAGATCATGTTTATTTGAAATCAAGCTCAAAATTTAACATGGTATCAGATCTTTGGGTGTAAGGAGCTCGTTGTTGCAGCATCTGAGCCTACACAGATCCAGGGAAGAAGCTTGATTGCAGTTCCATCCCCTCAAGAAAAACTCTTGTCTATTGACTGGGCGAACACAACTGAACATAGGTCAAAATGGTGGCTGGAATTTTCTTTGTGGAGATAGTCATCCTTAATGATTGGGCGCATTTTTTTTTCTTTAGTAAAAGGCACAAGTTAACTTAAGGCGCACTTCCCTTTCCTGTAGATCGATGACGGAGTTGTATAGTGAACTGAAGCTCTATATTTATGAGTGTTATTCCCATTTACTGATTTGTTGATTAGGGGAGATTACTGGGTGAATGGTGGACTGTTGTCCCTTATTTTTATGTATTGGAAGATACATACAATCAATAGATAAATGTGTGGATTGATATCCTTACAAGGCAACAAGGATACATTTAGTTTATGATCAGATTGTGGTCGTGAAACTTTGGATTAAAACCACTGAAGGTTGTTGAACTCGAAAAAGGATTGTGGAACTGCCCAGAATTTCCTATAACAGGTGTTGTTATCATTCAAAGATACTTACAGCCTTGTTGTTCATGTGGGAGAAATTTTTGGGCTTGCTGTCAATAAAGTGCATTCTGATCTGCAGTCAACTACAGTCTTATGGAAGAGAGCTCAATTATATTAGGCTTTCAAATCTTAGAAAAGGATTATGAAGATGCAAATGTTTGTGAATAAGATAGTTTGTTTATGAAGCAAGTCCAGACGTTCTGGCACTGTGAGAATATTTCCTTACCTACAAAGAACAAGTCCCCCATCTCCACAAGGCTCTCCCTTGGCATCTTCTATGAAAGAAAGCTTTGTCTCTGTTGATGCCACTCTATACACTAGTGAGCACAACAATGACAACTACAAAGTGGTTTCGAACTGTCAAAGCTCCACTTCTTCCAAAACCTTCTTCAGAGCCTGGGCATTCTCTTTCGTCATGTGACAAGGACATTACCACAGATGTAAGTCACTGAGCAAGAATAATATTAGAAGCAGTTTTCCCTAGTTATGCATCTGGGGAAAGATGTGTTGCTAAAAGTCTCCAAAGTGCAGCCTTGATGGAAAGAACATAGGATGGGAGCATTAAAGTTGTATTAGAGCAGAATCGAACAGATTGCAAAGCCCTAATTTGACTTCTATATGTTAACCAATGAAAGGTTCCATAGGTTCATGCTTCCTTTCTCTTCGGAACTTATTGTGGCAACTCATCAGACTGGTATGATGTTTCCTACAAATTCTTGAGCAAACTATGATAATTGCATTTGATTTGAGCAAGGTAATAGAGACTTTTGTAAGGCACAAGGAAACTCTTCAAAGAGAGTTAAAGCGACATCTGAACCCTTTAGAGGGAAGAATATTTGAATCCATGGCATGGGAGAAAGGCCCCTTGATGAAAAATTCCTTGATTGCAGCAAATCCCGGCATATCAACAGAAATCAATTGTCCAAGTCTACTAGCTCAATCGTTTAGGTCTATTAGCAAATCCAAGGCTCTCACTTGATGTTATTGCGATGCATTATGGTACCACTTCTACAATCCCTTAAAGAACTGAGGCTTCATCAGAATAAAGGTCTTGTGGGTCCTGGCCTTTCTCAAGGCTCAAGGCATTACTGTAGTCATGTTCAGAAATAGGGATGGTGCATTTTCAAATTTGTTCGTTACATAGAGATACTTGGTAATGCATTCCTAGAATTCTCTTGGACAGAATGTGTATTGTGATCTCACTTACAGCCTGTAATGATGAAAGAAAGACAGCAGCCTAGCAGGAATAACACTGAAGCATAGGCAAAGGTAAGTACAGGTATGTACTTATGCTAGTTACTTTTATATTTATGAATTTCCTACACCCTTGAACTTGGTAAAGTTGCTTGAATCTTTGGATATTCACTCTTGTGTCATGAAAAGAAGTCATGAGTTGCAGGACCATATGTGATGATCTTATACTGGCAACACTAGCTTCAAGAATGATGCATACCTTGTCATGTACTTGTATTGTTCATTCTCTACAACAACAAGACCTGTCTCATCAAGGAAGTTTTGATCCCAACAAATACTTGATGTAAGCTGAATCATTTTCCCTGGTTTGGGAACCCGACAGGTTGTCTTAGTAAGTTGGACCATTATCCCTGTACGGGAGTCCAACAAATTCTCAGTTTGAGTCATCTATCATTAGGATGAGTTATTCTTCTCGGATTTGAGAACTCAACAGGGTCATTATTGTAGTTGGGTTATTTTCCTGGTTAAGGAACCCAACAAGTTATTTTTGGTCATTGGGTCGGTTCTTCCTGGTTTTGGGAACCCATCGGATATTTATTTGAGTCGGGCCATTGTCCTTGATATTGTAAATTGAGCCATTGTCCTTAGTATGAGAGCTCAATAATTGTTATACATATTAAGTCTTATAGTGTCCTGCAATTTCTTGGAAACAGTCAGGAAACATAGCCTGGTAAAATTTCGACTCAGTTTTTCATATTGAACTTCGTACCAGCACCAAGTATATCTTGGAGAAATATAACACTAGTCAGAGGGAGTCAAGGCTCAGGGGGAGCAAGCTTCCTCATGTAGAAGAGGCCGACACATTATGATTCTCAGAGGGAGCAGGTGTAGCTGTCCCAGTATCTCAGCCAAGCCATGAGATGCAGAGGGAACAGGCATGGTAGTTGTTCCCGCAAATTTAGAGACACCTCCAAAAGAGGAGGTAGAGCCATCTTTGGTTTCAGAAGAGGCATAGACATAGCACTAGCTCCAATGATATTACATCCAGTTGGAGCAAAGACAGAAACAGAATCAGTGACAGGGACACCTCCAGAGGAGGATGTAGAATCACCTTCGGTTGCAAGGTACAGAGATGGAACCACTTCCAGAATAGGAGGTGAAGCAGCTTCTTGTGTCAGAGGAAACAAATTCAAAGGAGGAGTCACCTCCACCTCCAGAGGAAGCAGTCCCAAAGAGAGCAGTTGCAGATTCCCAGTGGGAACAGTTGCAGTGGAGGATCTACTCTCAAGCAGAAAGCCAAATAATGTCTCACAGTAAGCACATGGAGCCAGTTTATGGCTGAGCCAAGACAGAGACACTGGATGACAGCTAAACATGTTTTGAGATATCTCAGGGACCATAACATGTGGTCTAAGGTATACATCCAGTGGTGGTATATTTTTGCATGGTTATGCAGATGTTAACTGGGCTGGAAGCCCAGTGGACAGGAAGAGTACTTCCGATTACTACTTCAGTTTAGGATCCGCTATGATCTCATGGTCAAGCAGGAAACAGGGATCCATTGCACAGAGTACAGCTGAGGCTGAGTATAATGCGGCCAGTGATGCCAACAGGGAAGCAGTATGGCTCAGAAAATTGATTTTTGGGTTGCTTGGTGACAGGCTAGAGATGAAAGTTATACACTGTGACAATCAAAGTTGTGTAAAGCTTACAGAGAATTCGGTATTTCACGATAGGTCAAAGCATATTCACATGAGATACCATTATATCAGAGACATGGCCCAAAAAAAAATAGTCAAGCTACAGTACATAGCCACAAATGAGCAAGAAACAGATATCCTAACCAAGCCATTGCCGTTAAAACAGTCTGTGCACCTGAGAGGCAAGCTTGGAGTGGCAGAGAATGACTCCCTCGCTGAGAGGAAGTGTTAAAACTAGCAGCATCAGGAGTCATTCTCCAATGAGAGGCCTTAAGTGGCCACCCTGATTCTAGACAGGGACATTTGGAGATTCAACCAGTCTTGTGAGTTATGGAAAAAGTCAAGGTGAAGGTACAAACCTTGTGAGCCAGAGAAGAGTCAGGCCGAAGGAGATGCTGAGATAAATATTGTGAGCCTAGTGCAAAAGCCAAGGTGAATGAACAAACCTTGTGAGCCTAGTGCAAAAGTCAAGATGAAGAAATAAACCTTGTGAGTCTAGTGCAAAAGCCAAGGTGAAGGAACAAACCTTGTGAGCCTAGTACAAAAGTCAAGGTACAAACCTTGTGAGCCTAGTACAAAAGTCAAGGTACAAACCTTGTGAGCCATGTGCAAAAGCCAAGGTAGAGTTTAGCAAGAGTCAGGACGAACATACAAGTCATGTGAGCTAGACTGGTATGTGGGATGACCTTTTTGGTCTTTGTTGTGATCCTCTAAGAGTTGGCCACTCTTAAGAGACACTTTAGCATATGACCAAATAAAAGGATCAAATGACCACATGGTACAAAAAGATTTTTCCTCTTATTAATGTAATAACGTAGTTATGAGCAGCTAAGGACCATGTAAAGAGAGAGAGAGAGAGAGAGACAAGATGTGCTTGCTAATGATGTAATTAGTCTAAATGACTAAGGTTAAATATGCAATGTTTAATTAAAAGGCTAAAATCCTAAGTTGTAATGTTATATTATGTCATTGAGCAAACAAAAGATGGGGGTCAAACTTCCTAGGAATAACAACTTGAAGTGTTCCATGGGGTCGACTTAACCAAAGACAAACAAAGACTTCTAGAAAGTCAAACTTAACCCAAGAGGATAAGATCAACTTGTTCCAAGAAGGATCTAGAAGATAAACTTAACCCAATATGAGAATCTTCTAGAAGGATAACTTAACCCAAAATGAAGATAGATCGAAAAAGCATTAAAAGATCAAGGATGGCAATCTGCAATGCACAAAAAACCTAGCCGCCATCTCAAGCATGCAGTTAGGGTTTGGGCAACTCACTTGATCAATTCGTTGCAAGGGTTTCAAGAGGTCGTTGGGCTTGATCTTGGGCTCAATAGAAAGCTCTTGACCTCTACTATCATTCTACATTGAACGCTCAAGGAGATATTTTGTCAACAAAGAGATCTAGCAAAAAGAAAGGATTCAGCCCAGCCTACCTCAAGGAACCAGCATAAACTTTGAAGGGGTTCGATCTGCATTCACAGGGATATTTTTGTTGGGCGTTAAGTGCCAACTTGTAGCCCTATCCAAGGAGGATTGAATGCAAAAGAAATCCCTTGAATCAGAGCCACCATTCAGCAGCAATAAGCCTTCCAAGTTCAAGACTGCATATCGATTCCAGGACTACACAAAATTTTGGCCAAGTCAGATCTACGGATTCTCAATCAGTTTTTTCTCGAGCATTGGGTTAAGGAAGGTTGTATATGCCTTGGGGAGTTCGGATCTACAGGTTTGACTTCAGATCCATTAAGCAGCACAAGCAAAAGTTCTCTAGCCATCCCCTCTCTCTCTTGTGATTTTGTACTATAGCACCCCATTGAGGGTTTTGTATACCTACAAGCTTATTCATTAATAAAGAGGAAGATCTTTTGCTAGGGTTTTCTCCCGTATTGGGTTTCCCCAGGGTAAAACTCTGTGTGCATTTGTGATCTTGATATTTGCGCTGCTCTCTTATTTCAGTTTTCAGTACATTGTGATTTAAAGATTGTGAAGTGTTGAAAAAGAAGTTAAAAGATCATGTTTATTTGAAATCAAGCTCAAAATTTAACCAACCCAACGATTTTATTTTGAGGCTAAAACGTCACTTTTGAGGAGCTTAACGTCACGCCTAGGGTTGTGGTGGTGGTGTTGTTGTTGCTTAACACTTGGCACATGTTGATGGGAGAAGGCTTGGCTTGGAAGAGGAAGACCTAGCACATGAGAGGGAGGCCCTAGAAGGCCCAACAACTTCCTCTCTCCACTCAAACGATTTGTAGGAAGTACCAAAACATCACCCTTTTGAGGGATGATGTCACATTAGGGTTTCGATATGTGCATTTTTTTAAATTTAAATTTGAATTAAAATCAAATTACCTTTGTAAAGGGGAAAAGTTAAGGGTTCTTGCCCCCTTATTTTGTGCTTTACCCTAAATTAAGTGGAGAAACACTTTAGGTGGAATTTGTATAAATAGAGATCATTTCTATCTCATTTTATCAGAGCTCTCCCATTGTGAGAGGACTACTTGGCTGAAATTTGCGCCCCTCTTGGGCAAATTCACTCTCTCTCTCCTTTGTGATATCGTTTCTATCTTGTTTAATGAAGTGAAGTGATGCGCTACTCTTGGAGGCTCTTTCTCTTTGCTTTGGTGATGAAAATTGCTTGGTAACTAGGGTTTTTTCTTTGCATTTCTTGGAATTAGTGAGGAAAATCTGCACTTTGTTAGGTTCTTTCTTGTTCCATGTTTGTTATTGGCTAGATCATTGGAGGAGTATAAGGATTTACAACTTCCACCAAATTTTATCATTATTGTTTGTTGAAAGGGTTATTGCAAAGGTTGCTAGGACGAATAAAAGGGTTTACACCCTCCTAGACTTTACCTTGTTACGGTTGTTATCAAGGGAGTAAAAGGGCTTACACCCCTTGAGATTTGGTAGTCCTAACCTAATACAAGAAGACTCCACAACCCATTTGGCAAGGCAGTAATATTTTATTGCATTGGAGAAATAAATTGTTTGCATTCATAAACGTGATTTTGAGAGATAGTGGATTTGTTCAAGTTGGATCATTTTCTACATGTTATAAGCATCCTTGTGCCCTAAGGGCATCCTCTTTTAGCCAAGCAATTTGTTAATGCAATAAGTTTAATGCTACAGCCATTAGGGCTGCAGCAAACTGCACTTTCTTTCATCATTTACTCACTTTCCCACCGTGGAAATTTACTTGTGAACCTAGATTATTGTTCTATTGTTCATTGGCCATCTTTTTGACGGTTTACTTGTTGATTTCTATGGTTGGAAATTGTTGTTGTAGTAATTGTTTGCTACAGCCATAAGGCTGCCCTAATATATTGCTGATAACCTAAGTCACCTGACACGAGGACACGGAGGACACGGAAATACGAGTATCCGACACGGGCACGACGACCCCCGGAAATAGGACATGTTAATGTTAATGTTTTATGCCATTATTATAGTTCATTGCATTTCAATAGATTAGAGCAACATAAGAACAAGATCACTGAGAAATAAACATTCACAAGAGAGACAGTATTTATCCTGGGAAACCCTCTAGGGGAAGAAATCCCAGCAAAAACTTCCTTATCATAAATTGCCAATACAATGTCAAGAGATAACTCAAACCAATACAGAAAGTCCTCTCCAAAAGATGTGCCACTCTTCTCCCTCTCTCTAACTGGTAAGTCGCAACTTGCCTCTTAGAAAATGAGCAAGTGTGTTGTGTGTCAAAGTGAGGCGCTAGCCTCTCTATATATACAAGTCTGGCACATGTGAAGTGTCTTCACTGGCAGGGCCGACTTCTCACTCTGGGTGGGTAAACCCACCTTTATTATATTTCTGGGTCTCAATAATAACTGTTGGGGCCGACTTCTTATTCTGCCTATTACAATTGTCTGTTGACCAATCCGCAAAAGGGGATTTGGTCCCAATACAATAACCGACATGATCAATCCACAATGGGGATTGATCCTATGAATAATATAACAATAATAATAAGAATACTCTTTGCAGTTACATTATTTCAACACTCCCCCTTAACAAGAACGGTATTCTTCAACAGCATCAGGCGAGAAAGGTTTGCATCATCAGTGGCATCAGGAGGACAGTATCGTCAATATCATCTTGAAATATTGGCTGGCATATCTACGAGTCATCGGAAGTTTTCTTCATCGGCAGCATCGTCATTCTCGAAAGAATGCCATCATCATCTGCATCAATATGTATCAGTAAAAAAATGATACCTCATCACAGCACTAGGCTGGCACATCACAGTACTACACTGGCTCAATGTCACAGCTGATAAGCTGGTAGCTCAGTGTCAGTCACATCTTGCTTTACGTCTAACAACTAGGTCAGAAGCAAGGTATACATCATCTTGCTTTACGTCTAACAACTAGGTCAGAAGCAAGGAATCATCTTGCTTTACGTCTAACAACTGGGTCAGAAGCAAGGAACACATCATCATCTTGCTTTACGTCTAACAACAAGGTCAGAAGCAAGGAATTATCTTGCTTTACGTCTAACAACTAGGTCAGAAGCAAGGAACACATCATCATCTTGCTTTACGTCTAACAGCGAGGTCAGAAGCAAGGAATCATCTTGCTTTACGTCTAACAACTAGGTCANTTGCTTTACGTCTAACAGCGAGGTCAGAAGCAAGGAATCATCTTGCTTTACGTCTAACAGCGAGGTCAGAGGCAAGGAATCACACATCATCTTGCTTTACGTCTAACAGCGAGGTTAGAAGCAAGGAATCATCTTGCTTTACGTCTAACAACTAGGACAGAAGCAAGGAATCACACACTCCCCCTTTTAGGGAGGGTCCTTTCGAACTATACCAAGCTTATCTTGAAAGTGTTCAAACATTACACGAGATAGAGGTTTGGTCAACACATCAGCAACCTGTTCATCCGTGCTGACATATAGGAGCTTCAAGGCTCCTCTTTGTACCATGTCACGGATGTAATGATAGCGAATCTCTATGTGCTTCGACCTGTCATGGAATACAGGATTCTCTATCATTTTTATGCAGCTCTGGTTGTCACATAGAATCATGGTTGCTTCCATTTCTAGGTCAAATAAACCGGTCAGCAACTTTCGAAGCCATATAGCTTCACAGCTAGCAGAACATGCAGCAATGTACTCTGCTTCTGCTGTGCTGAGAGCAATACTAGATTGCTTCCTACTCTGCCATGAGATCATGGCTGATCCCAAACTAAAACAGCATCCGAAAGTGCTTTTTCTGTCAGCAACGCTTCCTGCCCAATCTGCATCAGTATATCCACTCAATGTAAAGTCTTGATCTCCATCATAGCTGAGACCATAATCTATTGTACCTTTAAGGTACCTCATCACATGTTTTGCAGCCACTAGGTGAACACGTCTGGTCTCTACCAGAAACTGACTCAAGGTGTTCACTGCAAAAACAAATGTCTAGTCTGGTGTTCGTCAGGTACATCAGTGATCCAATAATCTGTCTGTACAGTGTGGCATCAATCAAATCTGACGAAGTATCGACCAACAGCTTTAGCTTCGCTTCCATGGGTGTATTCATGGGTTTGCATTCCAGCATGTCGAATCTCTTCAGGATTTCGACTATGTACTTCCCTTGGTTAAGGAAGATCCTTTCTGGACTCTACCATACCTCAAGGCCTAAGAAGTAATGCATTAGGCCAAGGTCTTTCATTTCAAATTCTGCGGCAAGTCTCTTTTTACATTCAGCAATGAGTTTTTCTTCTCCAGTTAAGAATAAGTCATCCACATACAGTAGTAAGATTACTGGTTCATTATCCATAATTTTAAAGTAAATATTTGAGTCTGCTTTACTCTTGGTAAAGCCTAAGCTCGTCAAGAAACTGTCTATACAGCCATACCAAGCTCTAGGGGCTTGCTTCAATCCGTATAAGGCTTTCTTCAATCTCCAGATATGAGACTTCCTGTCTTCAACCTCAAATCTTTGGGGTTGCTCTATATACACTTCCTCTTCGATAACACTGTTCAGGAAAGTTGTCTTCACATCCATCTGGTGCAGCTACCATTTCATCTTAGCTGCAAGAGCTATGATGGTTCTAATTGAAGTGTATCTGGCTACAAAAGTGAATGTCTCTTCATAGTCAATGCCTTCTTTCTGGGAAAAGCCACGAGCGACAAATCTTGCTTTATATTTCTCAATACTTCCATCAGCAGCATGTTTTATTTTGAAGAGCCATTTTGATAATACCACATCCTTACTTTTTGGTCTGGGAACTATTTCCCATACATCATTCTTTATTATGGATTGGTATTCCTCTGTCATGGCATCTGCCCATTCCTTCTTTTGAATGGCTTCTTCAAAGCAGGTAGGCTATTCATCTTGTAGATTACACATCAAAGTCGTGTAACTGGAGAATGGCTTTGGTCTTTTCACCTGTCTCGAGGTCCCTTCTGGAACACCATACTTCTCTCCATCTTGAATGAGCTCTCTTGCCCAAGCAAGCTTTCTTGTATGGGAGAAGGTCATTTGAGGAGGTTCTTGAACTTCTGTTATATCGTGGTCTTCAGGAGTCTCCTCATCAGGGGAAGTTACGACTTCCCTTACTGGTTCTGCAGCTCGGGGAACTTCCCTCATGGATTCTGCAATCCTAGGATTTACAGGGTCCTCTTCATAAACTTCTTCAAGCTGGCATCTTCTTGATTTCTTAAGTGTTGCTTCTTCATCAAAGGTCACGTCCCTGCTGATTTCAATGTGGTGGTGACCAGGTATGTAGATTATGAAGGCCTTGGAGACCTCACAGTATCCCACAAATATTCCCTTCTTTCCGGAGGGTTCCAGCTTGTTTCTTTTCTCTTTTGGTATATGAATAAACACTGGACAGCCAAATATTTTGAGATGGCTTACCTCTGGCTTCTTTCCGGTGAACATCTCT
>JASDQU010686181.1:0-14460 GCA_032191745.1 Picea mariana | reverse complement strand
GGATCAGACCGATCCTATACTTCCAGGCACGGAAGTTGTCTATGCCTTCTAGTTTCTCAACAAGCTTTGTGCTTGCAGACATCTTGTACTTGAGGCTATGAAAAATGACCAAAAATGAAAATGCTTAAAATCAAATTTTGACCTTACCAGGAGGTGCGCTTGGCTAAGGCGAGTAGCTTGGTGTACTTGGAACTGAGAAAATCCAATTTTTGCCCCTTCAAATCTGATCTGCGGATTTCTGGACTGGCGCTTCTGGTACTTCTGGTAATGGTTTTCTGGTACTTTTGGTACTTTTGTGAAACTAGGGTTTCACTTTCCCGGAGATCCAGCCACTGAAAAGGTGCGTTCAAGGTGCCAAAATGATCCTTGGGGGAGGGCGCAACTTTCTAGGTGGCTTTGGAGCTGAAAAGCTTCACTTTTGAAAAACCCTAATTTGCAGGTACTGCAACAGTGATGTTTTTCTCTTGCGAAATATGCTTCCTTCAGGTTGGCTCTGATACCATGTTAATGTTTTATGCCATTATTATAGTTCATTGCATTTCAATAGATAAGAGCAACATAAGAACAACATCACTGAGAAATACACATTCACAAGAAACAACATTTATCCTGGGAAACCCTCTAGGGGAAGAAAACCCAACAAAAACTTCCTTATCATAAATTGCCAATATAATGTCAAGAGATAACTCAAACCAATACAGAAAGTCCTCTCCAAAAGATGCGCCACTCTTCTCCCTCTCTCCAACTGGTAAGTCGCAACTTGCCTCTTAGAAAATGAGCAAGTGTGTTGTGTGTCAAAGTGAGGCGCTAGCTTCTCTATATATACAAGTCTGGCACGTGTGAAGTGTCTTCACTGGCAGGGCCGACTTCTCACTCTGGGTGGGTAAACCCACCTTTATTATATTTCTGGGTCTCAATAATAATTGTTGGGGCCGACTTCTTATTCTGCCTATTACAATTGTCTGTTGACCAATCCACAAAAGGGGATTTGGTCCTAATACAATAACCGACATGATCAATCCACAATGGGGATTGATCCTATGAATAATATAACAATAATAATAAGAATACTCTTTGCAGTTACATTATTTCAACATATATATATATATATATCAAAATTTAAATTATGAATTACACATGCAAAAATGAAATTAAATAGTTACATGATGATGATACAAATTCAATCATACAACTAGTACTAACTTAGTAACTACTAAGTTACTAAGTGACTAACATAAATGATGACATTGCCAACTCAACACTATTGTCCAAACCCATATCATCAGGAAACACATCCTACATCTGTCTTTCCCTTCAACCACTCTTCTCTCTGCCTAGTGCCTGCAAATAAGACAGAGGTTGGTGTGCAAATACACCACTAAGTCACTTAACACGATGACAAAGAGAAGATTTCAACATAAGAGTTTATACTTGAGTGAAGGGTACATTTTTACTGGGGTCGTGACAGAAGAGTTCAACAATCAATGCCACCAACATCGAGGTACATAAAGGGTATGGTGCCCTTGATTAAATGCCAGTTTCATACCCTCTTACATGATAGAATCCAGTGGAAAAATTGCAATCCTGCCAATCTTGAAATCCTGAAAACTGCTAAGTCTGCTGAATTTTGAATGGGACCTAAAATTCTACTTTCTCCATATGAAGTCCAATGAGGTTGGAACCACTCTCAAACATCCTGAAACAATTAATGGTAATGTTAAAAATTTAAGTAAAAGGATGAAAATGAAAGATAAGGGAGAATGTCACTTTTACTTTACCATTACTATTAATTACTAGGGCAAAATAAAATTTGTAAGGCAAAATAACCCTTAGTTGCACACTGAAACACCTCACAGTTGCAACTTGCATGAGAAAACATGAGCCAGGGTCCTTTTATGAGCAGGACACGTGTCCTATTTTCAAGACACGCGTGTCCTATGAGCATGACACGTTCTAAACGAGTATCTGACATGTGTCCTACCGTTTGGTGTCCGACACGTAGGATTCGCGACACGAGGGGGGGTTTGGACATGTCGGGTGACTTAGCCAGTGATAACATATTTTTGCAGCCCCATTTTACCATCAAAAGTTGAGTTTAAGCATTGGAATATTGTCTACATGTATTGGGCTTAATTATCCAATAATCATTTGATGGATTTGATGGTTAATTGTGCAGCGGTTATAACTTTCTTATTGCTGATATATATTTCTGTTGACTGCTGCAAATAGGGACAGCAAGCTTAACTTGCTTTTCCATTGGATTGTTTAGCTTGTATCTTGTCTTTTCTTGTGTCTCGGGCATGTACAACCATCTTCCGCAAGTACTCAAGCTCTTGGCAACCATAAACCACCTCCAAAGCCCATTGTCAAGCCACTCTCCACTGAGTAACTTTGACCTATAGGGGCATCTCTTCATAAGTATCACTTTCCATCTCATTTCCCCCTAGGGTCACCCGGGACTCCCCCTTGTGTCGGATTCTTCCTTCACAGAAGCGAGGGAGGGTTTATCTGAGGTGACAATGGGTAAAATCTCTCACCATTGTCGCCATCCAGTGGATTGGGTAGGGCTTTGCCCAACGTGCAGTTTGTGCGATAACAAGCTCAATGAAAAACTCCCCAAGGCAAAAGAGTCTAGAGTTTGACTCAGCTCAAGCAAAACTCAACAAGTACAAAAAAAAATTAAAATTATATGAATTTTGAAACAAAAAAAAAATTGTTAATACCAATAAAATCCATGTTCATACAATACAGAATATTAATAAATGTTCAAAATTGCTATATACTATACTTGCAAAAGACTGGTGAAAATGTGCCAAAATGACTCTTTTCCAGGTATTTATAAACTACTTAACGAGTTTTTCGATGGGTAATGAATCAAACTCATTGACCCAACTAATGACCCATGGGTATTCACAGATCAAACGTGAGTCAGCAAGTCAAAATCATCGACGAGTTTGAATCATCAGCTATTGGAATCAGGTCAGTTTGGGGGTTACATCCACAAGTCTAGTAACTATGGTTGGGAAGCAATGGCACAAAAATTTAGTTGGAACAAATACCACGATTGAAAATAAAGGCAATAAACTATTTCAAACTTTTGTGACTACTAAATAGACAATAGCACCACTAGTTACTGTTTTAAGGAAGAAATTTAGTGATCATTTTGTAGAAATGTAGTGTTTATGTAAGATAACATCAAAAGTTAATTGAGATTGGAGTAGCATGTATCAGCATTGGGTTATCTGATCCGTAAACGAGGGACTTATAGCCCCACTTCACCAACATGGATACTGTGTGGAATTAACTTCTTGTCTCTGTCTCAGTCTTGTACAAAATGTTCTTCCTTTAGCAAGGCTACTAGGACTCTGTCCTCTGCACTATACAAGGATCTTTGTTCTTCTCTGTTCTTCTCTGTTCTTCTGAATGGATACAAGACTTAGGCTCTTGATGAAAGTACGTGTGCAACAACAATTCTATTTTCCGTATGGCTGCTAGGCGTTTTCTCTCAGTGAAGCCTCTGTTCCAGAATGATTATCTGGCTTCTTTCCTCCTTGTAACCTGCACACAAGAAACCAGATGACAACACAATGGAAATTCTCTATTCTCAATGAGCCAACCAATGTCAAATCTCTAACTCTGAATAGCCTACTGTCTCGTATGCAAATCAGGTCTCTAAGTTCAAGTCCTCTATTATCAACAACCAAGCAGGCATACACCAAGTGGTTGTGCTTCTTGACTCTAAGGTTTATGCTCTTGATGTAGTTCTACGTGCCAACTTCTCTGCAACACCTCACTGCCCACTATTCTTCTGTAAGATATGTGAAGTTGGTCTGTTGGCTACTCTTGGCAATTCTAATGTCCCTGTTGATGTAAGTAACGTAAGAACTTCTTACGGCAGATTGATTCTTCTATTTGAAACTGGTTAGCCTTGGCCAAGACATATTAGGTTGAGGTCAGGGTTATGAAATATATTTTAAAAGGAGATGGAATTTCTTCCCAAGTAAATCCTTTTATGGTAAAGATACATGTTTTATAGAGCTACGGTAGCACACAATTTCTCACAATTTCTCATTTGCATTGATTTACATAGTTTGCCAACCTTCATAAATTGCCAAATTTCTCTTACAAGTACTGAGTCTTACAACCATTCATTGGTTCAGATCCATTTTGGATCATTATCTCACAGCCCTTGGTGTTTAGAACACTATAACAGGCCAAAACCAGCACAGCCAAGGAGAGAACTTGGAAGAACATAAAGATGTACAATGATCATTCGAAAAGCTAACTAACAATCTACAATTTAATGGTCGAATCCAAGGATGTTATGATGCTGTGTTTTGCAGTTATTTTATCTTATGTTGATTGATTAGCAATGTATCCAAAACTATCCTGAAATGTTTAAGTGCCTTAAAGAATATAAACTAGTAGGTTTCAAGTATACAAATGCTTTGTGCAAAGCGGCATACATTCATTAGTGTGACAAAAAGGAAATATCAATATTAACATCAACTTCTGCAGTGTCATTTATCCAAGCACGTAATTCACAAGGACAAATATTGATACAGAAGCTATTATTGCATGAAAGTTAATACAGCACGTACCTCTCGGAAATGTGGGATTTGTGTAAGCAGGAGTCGTGTTGTACCCTGCCAAACAAAAGTAAACACAATGTGTAATTAACTCAGCAGATAGTAATTTGCAATGCAAATCACAGTAGAAGTCAATAGCAGTGCTTCATGACGAAGATATAACGTAATAATGAAAAGAGCAGTGAAGTTGTGCAAGACAAGTTGAAAACTGAGTTTTCAGACCTTTCAAACATACAATAATCAGTACAGTTCTAGTTCAAGTACAAAATTGTTTAGCATTCAGAAAGCAATACAAACAGAATGTGCCAACTCTATACAAAATTACAAACTATGACTTGAATTTGCTGGTGGAGAATGGTTACATGTCTATTGCTACAGTGGAGTCTAGTTACATGCTTATGTATCACCATCCATAGACTGCAGATCCTATTCATTCACTTTGCATTTCAATCACAATAAATGCCAGAGTAATGTCTTTGCTAAACATGGATCTCGATTGTAAATCACAAAAAAAATTGCAGTATTCATAAAAAAATTAAGCAAAACAATCCCCCTAGGAGTACCCTTGCCACAAGGAGGATGAAGCAATCTGCAATGTTCTCTATGAATGAACCACTGACTTATGGACAATAGTTCATACAGATTCTAATATGATCAACAATAAAGGCCTCATAATATCCATTTAATAGACCACAAATAGTTTTCCGTGTATATCTTCCATTTCCGACTTGCTTCTAAACCTTTTTTTTTCAGAAACAACTAGCTAGCTGTGAACTATCTCTAACCCACTGAAAGATGGAAGCCTGATTGTGGTATGCCTCAAACCTGCAATATGTCTCAAACATTGCTACCATACTTGCAACTATGCCGACTATGGCATTTGGCTGAGTGCTGGTGACTATAATTCTAGAGGGATCCCAATAGCATTAAAGTGGGCTGGGATCCAACAGATATCAGGTGACTGTAGCCTTGCCACCAAATTCTTCAGACTTCTATGAGGTTGTTGACCTTGGACGATAAGAGAGTAATTAAAATCAACCCCTTAGAATCTCAATTAATAAGAATTTATTACCAAAGAACTGAGAGCATTTGCCAGGTTTTGGTTGATTACAATTACAGTTGGTACAAATGAAAATCAATTTTCTCCCCAATTATACCTCACTGTGTATAATTACACTACATCCAGATATTATATTTGGCATAGCTAGTTTTTCATTACTAAAATTGAGGAGATGCTGTCTGACTCCCTTTGTCGTATAATTTATTGGAAATTTTAGATGTACATTTTTGGCTGCAATTGACAATAAATGTAGTGATTTTCCATTACTCCATTAACAGCATGTTAACCATCTGCGGCATCATTGGTTGCTTTTTTGTCTAGGACTACTAAACAGAAAAAATAACTCCATATTAGAATTTCTCAAAGGACAAGGTACCCTAAAGATCCTAGATCCTTTCCATATGATATCCTTTACCAAGTTCTGAAAAGTTCATGCCATAGAACCCCCATCAGACTTTCTCAAAGGACCAGACACCATAAAGATCAATGATCCTTTGCTTATGATCCTTAACCAAGTTCTGAAAAGTTTATGACATGGATCATTGTGTGCGGGACCTTGGAATACTGTCAAAGCACATGGCACTTAGTGCTCCAACTAATAAATTACTACTTGTATGCTTCGACAAACGGAAAAAAAGCACCTGTATGGATGTGACCAAATTCTTCTCGAGAGGAAGCAACTGCAAAACATATTTTGCATTTCAAAATGCTTTGCTTCATTAATTAATATGATGCAATTTCCAGTCCTATTTACAACATCTTTTAGTCGTGTATATTAACAGGGTGCCTGTAATACCCTGGTTTTGACACTTTGGATGTATTAGATCGAGTTATGTATAAATTGTAAACAAGTGTTTATAATGACAGGAGTCAAGCCATATGAGCTTTTAACTAAATGACCCCGTGAGTAAGTGATGTAAATATCTTGTATGGACTCCTAGTGCAAAATTCAAGCCCAAGGCCTGATTAGTGAATGGCTGTTGGGTATGGGTTATATTCTTTGCATGTGTGTGTGTGGGTGTGTCAGATTTGACAACTGCGTCTGATGATCCTAACTTCCTTTGTTGCTTGTGTCGTGTGCGTTGGGTGCTTTCCTAGGGTCCCGGGGGGGAGGATTGGACCCCCCTGGTTACGTGTAGTGTTTGGCTCGGGGTGGTAGCCCAGAGCTGACGGGGTTCGGGGCAGTGCCCTGAAATTATTTTTTTTGGCGGTTTTTTGCTATTTTAGCGGATTTTCTAAATTAATCCCGGATTAAGGGATTAGGGTTTTGGTAACTACGGAATACCTAAAATATTGTATATATTGTATTGTGAATGGTGAAATTAATACAATGAAGGGTTGAAAGGTGTGGCACCAAGGAAAGCTAGTTTTCTCCCAGTTAAGGGTTTCCAGCGTAAATCTCAGTGTACTATGTGTATGAGCCATTGATTAATTTATGTTTTGCTTAAGAATCTGTATGCATTGCTTTACTTCACAGATTTAAAACTTACATGTGGTATCAGAGCTCGTTTTTGGCTTCAGGGGGACGCCTTTGTTGCTGAGGGTTTGGCTCAGTCTTGATAAATCAAGTTTATCTTGGGTCTGTGATAAACCTGGGATCAGTGGGAGCTTTTGCAGTGGTGATTCGAGTGTAGAAAGAGGAATGGCGAGCTCTTCTAGAATCGAGATAGAGAAGTTCAACGGTAAAAACTTTGAGCTATGGAAGCTCAAGATGGAGGACCTTCTTGTAGACAAAGAACAATGGATTGTTGTGGATCCTGGTACACAGACTACTGGTACGCAGTCTATTGGCACACAATTTACTGGTACACGACCTACTAGTACACAAATTACTAGTACACAACCTACCAGTATGTCGAAGGAAGATTGGGAGAAGTTGGATAGAAGAGCAAGGAGTACTATTCGACTTTGCCTGACAGATTGTGTTGTTGAATGTCTCGGGAGAATCTACAGCCGAGGAACTATGGGATAAGTTAGGGAATTTGTATCAATCAAAGTCCCTGGTAAATAAGTTATTTCTTCGAAAGAAGTTGTATCACCTTAGGATGGAAGATGGAGATTCTGTGACAGAACATCTAAATGCCTTTAATACTTTGGTAAGTCAACTTGTCTCTGTTAATATTACGATTGCAGAAGAAGATAAGTGTATTGCTTTGTTATGTTCTTTGCCAGACTCTTGGGATAATCTAGTTGTAGGAATTGGTAGTAGCACTCAATCTACATTGAAGTATGAGGATGTCGTTGCATCCTTGTTATCAAAAGAGATGAGGCGCAAAAGCATGGACGGTCAGAGCACAAATGCTTTATTTGTAAGAGGTCGTACCCAAGACAGGTATCCTGGTAAGTCTTCGGGGGGGAGATCGAAATCTACAGGTAGATCTAAGTCTCTAGGAAAATCTTTGAGGAAATGTTGGAAGTGTGGTAAAACAGGGCATTATAAGAAAGATTGCAAGTCTAAGAAGGTTGATAAACCAAAGGGATCTGATAATACCTCTTCCACAGAGGCGAAAACCTCCACTGAAGAAGGAGGTGATGTTTACCTGGCATCTACAGGTACACATGCAGACCATGGTGTATGGTTGATCGACTCAGGTGCGTCATATCATATGACTCCTCACAGGGAGTGGTTCTGTGAATATAAAAAATACGATGGTGGTGATGTATTCCTAGGAGATGACTCGACAGCCAAAATCATGGGACGTGGAAGGGTTAAGTTGTTGCTAAAAGATGGAAGGACTAGAACTCTCCCTAGGGTTCTGCACATTCCAAAACTAGACAGGAGCTTGATATCTGTAAGCAAGTTGGATGATGTAGGTGTGGATACTATATTGGGAAAGGGCACTTGCAAGATGGTTCGAGGAGCAATGGTGTTGATGAGGGGATTTCGGTGTGGAACTCTGTAGAATTTGTTGGGAAGCACTTATACTAATGGGTGTAACAGTTATATTTTCCATGAGCAACAAAATAAAGAAGACAAGACCAGTACTGTCCCTAGAAAGAAGACCATGATGTGGCATCAAAGACTGGGGCATATTGGAGAAAAGGTCCTTCGAACACTACACGGTAAAGGTATGGTTGAAGGTATGTCTAATTGCACTCTGGATTTTGATTTTTGTGAACATTGCATATATGGCAAACTAAATCGAGTAAGATTCCCATCTGGTGCTACAAGAGCAAAGGGGATCTTCGAGTTGATACACAGTGATGTGTTTGGACCTGTGCATGTTCCATCACTAGGTAAATCTATGTATTATGTTTCATTCGTAGATGATTTCTCGAGGAACACATGGATTTATTTTCTTAGAAAGAAATCTGAGGTATTTGATAAATTTAAAGAGTTTAAGGCTCTTGTAGAAAATCAGACAGAGAAGAAAATAAAGGTATTGAGGACAGATAATGGTGTAGAATTCTGCGAAAACGAATTCAAAGAATTCTGTAAAAAGTGTGGTATAGCAAGGCAGAAGACTAGTCCATACACACCTCAGTAGAATGGAGTTGCAGAAAGGATGAACATGACATTGATGGAAAAAGCAAGGAGCATGCTTAGTGGTGCCAAGTTAGGACAGGAATTATGGGCAAAGGCAGTGGGTACAGCATGTTACCTAGTCAATCGATCACCCTCATCAGCGTTGGATGATAAAACTCCACACGAGGTATGGACTGGTAAGAAACCCTCTCTTGAAAATCTCAGAGTGTTTGGTTGTGATGCTTATGTACATGTTCCAAAGGAAAATAGGAGTAAGCTGGATAATAAAGCTGAAAAGTGTATCATTATTGGTTATAAAGATGGTGTGAAAGGTTATAAGCTTTGGAACCCAGAAACTAAGAAGACTGTTTACAGTCGAGGTGTTGTTTTTAGAGAGGTGAAAGATGTTCCCAAACAAGAATTCCTACCAAAGAAAGAAGAACCTGAGAAAATAGAGTTTGAGTTGGATGATGCAAAATCTAAATCAACTGAAGAAGATGAAGAAGAAGAAGAAGAACCTCATACCCCAGTATTGAGGAGATCAACAAGGGAAAGAAGGCAACCAGAAAGGTATAGTCCACCTAATTTTCGTTCTAATTTTTCTTTATCTATTACTGATGATGATCCCAGAACTGTCAAAGAAGCAGTGAATTTAGAGGATAGTAAACTCTGGAAGAATGCCATGGTTGAAGAAATGGATGCCTTGGATAAGAATGAGGCATGGGATCTAGTTGAGTTGCCAGCGAGAAGAAAATATGTTGGTAGAAAATGGTTGTTTAAGAAGAAGTTTAATGGAGAAGGAAAAGTGGAGAAATACAAAGCTCGGTTAGTAGCAAAAGGTTATTCCCAGGTAGAGGAAATTGACTTTGGTGAGATTTTTTCTCCTGTTGCCAAGTTAACTTCTATTAGATTTCTTTTATCTATTGTTGTTGCTTTTGATCTTGAAGTGGAATAGATGGATGTGAACACAACATTCCTACATGGGGATCTGGAAGAAGAAATATACATGAAGCAGCCAAAAGGCTTTGCAGTGAAGGGAAAGAAAGAGTTGGTACGTAAGCTAAAGAAGTCACTATATTGTCTGAAGCAATCACTTAGGATGTGGTACCAAAAGTTTGACACATACATCCTTGGATTGGGATTTGTGAGAAGCAGGGTTGATCACTGTGTATATTCCAAGCAAGTTGGTAATCACTTCATTTATGTAGTGTTGTTGTATGTTGATGACATCTTGTTGGTAGGAGATAACATGGATGTTATCAAGGAGGTGAAATCGCAGTTATCCTCCAAATTTGACATGAAGGATCTCAGTGTTGCTAACTTCATTATGGGAATGGAGATTAAAAGAGATCGTGCAAACAGGAAACTCTGGTTGAATCAGAGAAAATATGTTGAGACGATATTGCAGAGGTTTAATATCCATGGAAGTAAACCAGTCAAGGTTCATATTCCTATAGGTGTAAAGTTATCTGCAGATTAGTGTCCCAAGACACAGGAAGAAGAAGAGGATATGTCCCATGTTCTATATGCCAGTGCAGTTGATAGTTTGATGTATGCAATGGTCTGTACTAGACCGGACATTGCACATGCAATAGGAGTTTTGAACAGGTATATGTCAAAACTAGGGAAGGAGCATTGGACAGCAGTAAAGAGGGTCTTCAGGTATTTGCGCGGCACTACCAGTTATGGATTGTGCTACCAAGGAAGACCAGGATTGGACATACATGGGTTTGGTGATGCAGACTGGGCTGGAGATCTGGATTGCAGAAGATCTACAAGTGGGTATGCATTTAACCTATTTGGAGGAGCAATCAGTTGAATGAGCAAAAGACAAGCTATAGTGGCACTCTCAACTACAGAAGTTGAATACATGGTTGCCACTCATGTAAGCAAGGAAGCAGTATGGTTACAGAGATTGTGTTCAAGTATTGGGTTGGTACAACAAGCAGTGAGATTAGATTGTGACAGTCAGAGTGCAATCTTCCTGGCAAGGAACCCTACTTATCATTCGAAGACAAAGCATATTGATGTCCAGTATCACTTTGTGAGAGACATGGTTGAAGAAAAGAAGGTTTTGTTGGAAAAGGTTGATACTTTGAAGAATGTTGCAGATTCATTGACAAAGTCTGTGAGCACAGAGAAGTTCTCCTGGTGTAGAGTAACAATGGGCATTGCTTCCCTGGATTGTTGACTATGTAATCCTGTGAACCCCTATATGCAAAGAAAACAACAAGTGGGAGAATGTTGGGTATGTGTTATATTCTTTGCATGTGTGTGTGTGGGCGTGTCAGATTCGACAATTGCGTCTGGCGATCCCAACTTCCTTGGCTTTTGTGTTGTGTGTGTCGGGTGCTTTCCTAGGGGGTCCCAGGGGGGGCCAGGTTTGACCTCCTAGGTTTTTTCTGTTTTAGCGGATTTTTCTATTTTTAGCGGTTTTCTAAATTAATCTCGGATTAAGGGATTAGGGTTTTGGTAGCTACGAAATACCTAAAATATTGTATATATTGTATTGTGAAAGGTGAAATTAATACAATGAAGAGTTGAAAGGTGTGGCACCAAGGAAGGTTGGTTTTCTCCCAATTAAGGGTTTCCAGCCGTAAATCTCAGTGTACTATGTGTATGAGCCATTGATTAATTTTTGTTTTGCTTAAGAATTTATATGCATTGCTTTACTTCACAGGTTTAAAACTTACAATGGCTAGGCATGTAAATGCAGTAATTATGCTTTCTATGTACCATGCGGTAGTCCTTCCATGGTATGCTCAAGATATGTAAATATTATTTCGAAAATTAATATAAAGGTCCAAGATGGCTACGAAGAGAAAGAGAGAGGCTATGAGTCCAATAGATGGGAAGAGGAAAGGAAAAATTCATATGCTACCTAACTCCTACCTTCTTTATCATGTGCTATATTTAAATCTCAACCACCGGCTCTCTCCTAGAAGCCAATCACTAAATGCATGTGGTGGTTGGTGAGGAAGTCTACCTCACATAGTTGTAAAAGCATGGGCATTGGGTACAATCATCATGAAAAAGTGTTAAAAACCCCATCCTCGTGGAAATTTGAACCTCCTCCTTTCCCATGCACACTCTTCTAATTCTAATTTAAATTACTCATTCACACTCACAATTCTTATGCAAAAACAACATTGAAGCTCTGAAAACCGCAATGTCATGCTTTAGACTGATATACAAACCTGTAAATGACCAAATCCAGATGTGGGAGAGTAATTTGTGGAGCTGAGAAGACAGATGGATAGTTGTGGAGAAGCAAAGTGGGTTGTTTAGGAAACTTCCCTTTCCGCTATTAATTGCTACTCATGGGGTGCCTTTGAGCCAAGTATAATTCTGCCAGGTTATCCAGAAGGTAAACAATAGGATTTGTTCTTCCTGACTACACTGAGAACACTAGAAGAGAGAATACTCCTCAGGAATTGTCGAGCAAAGAAGGGCGATGTCTTCCTTATGTTGTGTAGGTAATGGATGAGAATGCCATAACTATTTGATGGCTAGAAGGTTGCCTGGAGTGTTTAGTTGTGAACAAATTGGTTGGGCCTGAGAGCAATTGGGTTAGTTGAGCTACCAATGAGTCTGTGGCTAGTTTCCTTTGCCCTAGTAGTCTGATAGCCCAACTTGGGGGTGGCACCTACAGGGGATAACTGTGGTTGGGTGGAAAATTGGTCGTATGCAGCTAGTTTCTTCAACCATCTTGGTTAAAAGATAAGTGTTCCATCTATGTTCTTGAATCTCTATTTACAAATTTGCAATTAAGTTTCATTCTTTTCTTATGAATGAAATTAGAAATGCAATCCCTCGTTGAATGAGTTATGCATGCTTATTTCCACTACATTAGTTAATACATATATGAAATCAAATGGCTTTAAAGTTTAATGGATTCAACGTGTATTGAGATTTTTGAATCTAGGTAGTGTCCCTGCCCTATGGGTTGGGTAATCTTTTGAAGGGGACATTACAAATTGGTATCAAAGAAAATGGTTACAACAATTGGTCTGTTATGGGCCAACGCAGTGAATAGACGATTAATATTGAGATTCATTGGGAAGTTTCAGAGAAAATTTGGGTTGTCCTAGGCATACTCAGTTCGAAAATTCTGTAGATGTTGACATGGTCGAACATGAAACGTCAAACTGGGGGCAAAGCAAAGCTTTTGAAGACTTCAAGCCCTTCTTCTTTAAAGATATCGAGGCTTTTTCTTTTGAATTGGCCCAATGGCCTTCTTTAGAAATTCCCTGATGGCCTTCTTTAGAAGTGGCCCAGCGGGTTTATTTCAAATTGGCCTGAAGTACCTTGTTCGAAAATGGCCCAACAAGCCTTATTCAAAATCGGCCTAAGGTGTCTTATTTTGAATTGGCCCAAAGTGCCTTGTTCAGAGATGGCCCAATGAGCCTTTCTTGGGAAGTAGCCACGAAACGCTATTTCAAAAGGACCGTGGGGAGATATTTTGAACTAGCCTGATGGAGAAGTTTTAGAATGGGTTGCGATGTGATGTTATGAAGTGGGCCACGAGAGTGTTAGTTCAAAGTGGGCCACAGGGGGATTATTTTGAATGAGACCGACAAAACCTCTTTCTAAAATCAGCCAAATCAACGTCCCTTCAAAATAGCCCAATGGAAATTATTTCAAAAATCCTTGATGGGTCTTATTTCAAAACTAGTCAATGAGCAATATCTCAAAAGGGGACAATGGAGGTTATTTTGAAATGGTCTGAGGTAAGCATATGTCGATATTACACATGATCTTCGACCCATGTAACAAGGATGGAATTGAAGATGAATTGGGCACCAAATCCAAAGAAATCTAAGTCATTGAAAAAGACCAAAATTAGTACAGAAGCAAGGGAAATTGCACAAAATCAATTAAGGATTTACAAAAAAAATGCAAGGGTGCTACCCTCGATCTTCCCTATAGCAGTGTACAGAGGCCACAAGGGGTTGTCCCCTTGACCCCCACAGCGTCACCCATGAATTCATAAACCCCGTGAAAAATTTCCTAGAGTTAATGTTGAAAAAGGGTTTATGACTATGCTAAGGGGGAGCGACCCCCCCCCCCAACACTTCACTCCCAAAGCGTAGTCCAATAGGAAACATTCAAGAAGTGCCTGAAGGAGCACGCTTCCTAAATGCTTCATTTTGGGATCGTTTTTCGGGAGCACTGTTGAGTCCATTTTTGTGCTTTCCCAAACCATACTTTTTGCCTCTTTATTTGCCATTTTCCTTCACTTTACTCCACATTTCTCATAAAATAGCCTATCCAAGGTAAATTTGTCATCCTCTAACTTCAGAATTGAATTTTCTAAATTATTGCATTAAAATTGGAAATTTAGC
>JASDQU010686180.1:5913-27357 GCA_032191745.1 Picea mariana | reverse complement strand
ACCATTTCCACCTTATCTATCCTAGACCGCACACACTTCTTTCTTTTATTTTCCTTTGCTTTTGCACTACTAGCCTGGACGCCAACTTCACTGGTACAGAGTGCAGATGAAACCAGGGTTTCCCAGCAAGGGTGAGGATCATTGAAAGCCGAAAGGATAGAAGGGGAAGAGTCATTCTGATCTAGAGCTGTACTAATGTCTTCATTAAACGCTTCCTTTCTGCCCGATACATTTGGATTTGATCCATCAACATAATTATTACCACATCGAGTCTCCATAGACGCAAAATATCTAGGACCATGAGGAAAAGTACCCACAGAGTACTCATCCTGAGAACGAAACACTTGGTTGTTAAGAGAGATGACCTCATAATCGACGAGGTCGGGGCCCGAAAAATCCATCGCCGCGTGTTTGGATTGACAGATGGGGCCTGTCGGGGGTAAGATGCCGGAAAACCAGTGCCAGAGCGGAACTAGACATATGTCACCACCTGAAAACCCTAAAAGACAACCATGAAAAACCACTGGAGCGAAGCCTAAACCGACTCGCTTACAGAGACAGGAGAAAAAACCGGACCCGCGCACTTGCGGAAATCAGATCATGACCGCAGAGCCATCAATCACAATTTTTATATAACGAGTTATTTGTGTTGTGAAAACAATTTTAAATGCATATCTGTTAAACGAACTTTCAAAAATTTTCGAAAGACATGTGAAAGAGGTAATCTCAAGTACACAAATCCATCTATCCTTAAATATATTTAATAGTTTTCTTTAAATCGACATTTGATACAAAACTTAAAATGAAATATGAAAATATTTAAAGTCTTATTGGTACCCATTTAAGATATAAACCTCTGAATTTTATAATATTTCATTACATGTGAGATTTTACTTAAAATCTATCTAAATTCTACTTTAGATTTTAAGAATGTTATCTTAATTCTAATCACTTTAGATTCATTAAGAATGGAGACGAACCAAAATGTGATTGATATGCAAATCTTATATTTATCTATATATATAATGATATATATAATGATGACGATGTTGATGATTAATGTCCACTAAGACTGAATTGGTCTATTGGACCTAAAGAGGGTAAGGGATTACTTGCAATTATTTACAATTTTGTTTCTGTGCTCGAAATGCATTAAGATAAGTTTTCCAAGATCACCATAATTTGTTGAGTTAAAATCTTAGGAAGGTTGGTACTCTGACAAATATTTTGAAATTGAGATCTAATGTGGGTATAGGCTGGACAATCTAAGAGAAAATGTTTTTCATCTTCAACCTTCTTAATGTCATAACGCTGATACACTCTTTCATCCCATAGCGTTTTAGGAATTGACCAATGCCCACTTTTAGTATGGAGCTCATGAGAATTTGTTCTTATTTGAACAATGCTTATTTCCTTCTTTACACTTGTCAAATCAGAGAGATACTTTTAATCTTCTACATTAGGGTTGATTACATCCTTATAATACCTTAATTTTATTTTTTCCTGTAACTCTTTATCACACCACATTTTCTCCTTAAATTTTGATTTGATGATATTTTTAATAGTATCCTTATTCTGCAAAATGGTGTCTTCCATGATTCCCCAATAGCTTAGCCAAGACTGGGCATCTTTATGCCATCCTCGCTTGGGTCGATGGTGGTTACGACTGGATTTTGAAACAATTTTAGGAAGCCTTTGTCTTCCATGTTGTTTAACTTGTTTTTATACATTGGGTATCTAGTCATAGTTGTGCTCTCAATGGGGGAAAGACTCGCCTCTAAGAGGAGGATGGGATACAACGTATTTCCTTTAATTTTGAGATTATATATTATAAAATTATTTTGTATTTTATCTACCTTTCTCCAGGATTCACGAGAGATACTACAACCCTAGACTTCAAATCCATAAAGAATAACAGGTGTAACAAGAGTCTCAAAGAGGAGTTTCTTCTTATCCCATATCCAAAGATCGACTGATTTACAATTGTTTTCAAGCCCATAATAAGTTTTTCATCCCCCAATAATCCTTTTCTCAATGTTATAATTCCAGTTGAGCTTGTGGTGAATATCGATTCCAAGATATTTGTATGAAGTCACTTCCTCCAAGTTGTTGTTGTCATATATACAAAGGTATCATAAGTGATCTTATTATATTTAATGATCATGAACAAAAATCCTTGAGGATTCTTAGTTGGTTTTTGAGATCGTGGGAACTCCTCGCCATAAGAACGATATCATCAACATATAGAAGAATATTGATGACTGTACCAGTTACAGTAAAGCCAACACAACCTGTTTCTTCCATACAATCTTCTAACTTGTCAATGTATATGCCAAAAATGTAGGGGACTAGGGACAACCTTTCTTGACTCCAATATTGCAGTGGATCTCTTTTGACCAGCCCTCAGTGTTCTTAAACTTGGCAATAACGTTCTCATACAGCCTTATTACAACAACTCTAAACTCTAAAGACACTTTTATCTCTTCCAATCTATTCCAAAAAATTTCTCTGAACAATATGTCAAAACATTTTCTAAAATCAACAAAACAACAAAAAATGTTTTTTTAGCGGAAAGAAAAATTTCCACTCATAATTTCCCCAACTTAGAAAAATAAATCTCATATCTAATGTATGACCATTTAAACTAACCCTTAAAAAAAAATGTTTACTTATATCATATATCCAAATGTTATATTAGTGCTAAAAATGGACATTACATATTTTCCTTATTTTGCAATGAGATTATTATTACGAGATTATTATTATGTTGCATAACTTTCTTATTATGGATTCAATGCACTTCTAAAATAAAAATATCTTCTTATGGATTAAATGCGCATGACTTTCTTACTATTCACTCATTGAACTTGTAAAATGAAAATATCTTATTATGAAGTAAATGTACTTTTAAAATGCCATACGAAAAATTTGCAAATAATTTTAGAGGAGCAAGAAATTATATTTTTTTTATAAAAAAATATAATTTATTTAAATAATTAATCAATTTTATGATCATGTATTATTGTTATGTTTAAAAATGTTAATATATAAAAATTATTTATTAAAATATTAATAATTTTTATTTTTTATTTAAATATTTATATCTTTATTTTTTATAATAATGATTATTTTGATTAATTGATTATGTTTTATCATTACCATGGAAAACTTGAGTATCAAAGTATTTTTCTCCTCATCATCGAATATTTATATTATTATTATTTACAATGCTAGAAACTTGAGTACTAAAGTATTTTTCTCCTCATCATCAAATATTTATATTCTTATTATTTATAATATTTGTTTGTTAATTTATTAATATAAAATTTCATTTATAATAATTTCAAATAAAGATATTTATAATATAATTAATTTTAATTAAAAAGATTGAGTAAACTTAATATTTAAAAATGTGTTTTTTTTTTTTAAATCAAAATGTTTAAAGAGAAATGTGATATGTATACTTTTATAAATTAAAAAGAAAAGAAAAAATATATATTTTTATAAATTAAGAAAAATACATAAAGAAGATCACATAGTATACAAGCAAGAAGTAGAGAATCTACACACAAACTATATATTGAAATTGTTGAATAAAGATGATCTAGAGAGGGGTTCCCTTGGTTTACAAGCCAGAGGTAGTCTATGTACACATAGACTATCATTGCAATTGTTGAACAAAGAAGATTTATGGAGAGAGTCCCTTAGACTATCATGACTATCATTGCAATTGTTGAACAAAGGAGATTCATGGAGAGGGTCCCTTAGACTATCATTGCAATTGTTGAATAAAGGAGATTCATGGAGAGGGTCCCTTAGTTTACAAGCTAAGTAGACTATCTATGCATAGACTATGCATTGAAATTGTTGAATAAAGAAAATTTGTTGTCTAACAAATAAAATATATACATTTTTATAAATTAAGTAATGAAATCATTGAACAGAGAGGGTCACTTATTCAATAAACAACATAATCTTTTAAACAATTAAATTCAAATAAATAAACTAAAATCTTTTATTATCAAATATGAAGATATTATATAAAATTATATTTGAAATAAAAACAATTCGCTCTAACAATTACAAAAATTTTGAAAATAAATTTCAAATTCATTTAATAATAAAAGTATCGTCTACCGGTTCTATCTTTTTGTATTTTTCACTAGAATCATTTTTCATTAGGTTCTAAATAATTTATAATCAAACCGAAATCCGAAAAAAACAAAAACAAAAAACCAAATATAACCCAAGTAAAAAAAACAACAAAACTTAAAACGTTTAAACTAAACCCTAATAAGATCCATAACGCTTTCATGTATTCCACAATGTTCAAACGGATTTCATGCTCTCCGTGACTTGTCTTGGAATTGAAAATCACATCCAAAAACAACTCATTCAAAGTCCTTCATACCTTTAATGAAACAATATTTTATGATCGTCACAAGACCAAAGCCGACTCTTATGGTACGTGGAAGAGACTAAAGAGAGGAATCCAATTTATTCGCAAGTACTTGCTACCTTTAATGAAACAATATGCTGCCATTGTCACACTAAAGCTGACCGTCATGGGACACCGAAAAGACTAAAGCGAGGAATCCATTTCATTTGCAAAGATTCTCTTCGGAGAGTAGCTTTCACTTTACAGTAATTAAAGACAAGTTGCAGTCAGGCAAGGTACGAGACGTAAAGTTCTTTGTTCGTTGTGTTTACTGCAGGCATTATAGCCACGGCTAGAGACTCGCAAGAGGCCATGGGAGAAGCCTTTGTTACGATCGCTGATTCATGAATCGAATCCCATGCTCTCCATTATCTACAGGCCGTCTTGCACGTGAGTTATCCTGTTCATGCATTCAATTGAGAAAATATCCAGGTCTAGGTCTAGGGCTCTGCTTGCTTAAAGACCATCTCATGTTGTGGGCATGGAACATTTATGTCATTACTGGATATTGCAACATGGATTGGCTTGGCTTTCCAGAGTAGTTGCCGGCGTTGTTGGAATAGAAGGGGTGGGGAAGATTATAACTGTGGGGAAATTTTCAGAAACTGGAAAAGCTCGTCGTAGAAGATTCTTCGTGAAAATTTCCCCTCGTTGTCGTGGTTGGAAGATGAAGCAATGCCAATGTTAAAGTATTTTCCAACCAACGAAGAACTGCAGCCTACTGAAAGATGTGCCTCTGGAATTGCAGAGATTTTTGGCTTTGAAGAAATAGAGGAAGGAGAACGCCGATAGTTTGGCGAATTCTGAAACACCGCCACATCAAATTGACGATAGTGGCCATGAAACATTTTGGAGCCATGCATTTTTTAACACAGGGTAAAAACTATGTATGTCTGTGAGTGATTTTTCAAAGTTCTCGGCATCATTGAAAATTATTTGCCTTCTTGCCTCTTGTGCAGCAGGATTTTACTGTTACTGCTCAATCTAGGTGATTATTGAATTAAATATCGTTTCACAAAGTCAGCAAACGATAAATTACTGGGGGAGGAAATAACATGAAAGGGAATCCTTACTTGTGTTATGAAAAGCTATTTTTCAAATCCTTATAATTGAAAAAATGCAATTTGTGCTGGCTTGGTTTGTTCGGGTTGTTTGAGCAGGATTATAAAATATGTAACACAGTATTCATCTTAATCTAAATATATTGAACAACGAAGTTTTAAAAAGCCATATTCAAGCGTTCGGATCGCCTAAAAATAAATGTAATATATATATATATTTTTTATTTTTTTATTTTTTTATTTTTATTTTTTAATTTTTCTGGTTTATGAAGTTAACATTATAATGAAATGAAATGTAGTAGTTTAAATGTTTTATTTTTTGGTTGTTTTAAGTAATTTTTTTAGATTGATTTTGTTCAATATCATGATGAATGGTTGTATCTACAGATTTAAATAGTTAAGTTTGTATAATTTAAGTATCTTATGAGTTTTTCAACGTTCTGAATTCATTTATGCATTCATAAATGCAATTTAAACTAAATAACTATTTAATCAACCCTAAAACAAATAACAAAAAATAGAACATTTCACCAACGATATTCAAATTAATATTTAATATTTAGTTGTTGTTTAAGCATCTAATATTGTAATTATTCTGTATCTATATAATATGCACTTCCTTAAAATCTATGACACTAATATTAGATTTAAAAATTTTATTTATTTATATATTTATTTCCATTTTGGTTTAAGATTATAATGAAATTATTCAACAATATTGATTAGTGTTATACTATTATATAATATTGTAGTTATTTTGTATTTATATCTACTTTATTAAAGTCAATAACATTAAGATTTGATTTGAAGTCATTAGGATAGTGATTGAAAATGTTAAAATTAATATATTCTAAATACATGTATATATATTGAATTCTTTATAAGAAAGAAAGAATATACAACATCGAGAATTATCGTTGGATGTTTATTATATATTTTCTTTATTATTTATTAAATTTTTTTTTTAAGTTTATTATATTAATTTTGAAATTTATTGATGATGATGATGGTTAATGTTCATTAAAATTAAATTTGTAAAGTTTATTGATAATGATGAAGATGATGATGAACTTCTATTGAGGTTAAACTTGGTTTATAGGACTTTTAAAAAGGTAAGGAATTACTTGGTTTTCTTTAGAATTTTATTTTTGTGTTCAACTTTAAGAACAACTTGTACTCAAGTCATTCTAAGAGAAAGTGTTTTTCATCTTCATCCCTCTTAGTGTCACAAACATGACAAATTCTTTCCATCCATGAAATTTTATGAAATTTTATGAAATCACCTCCTTATACTATCTTAATTTTCTTTTATCCTCTAATTCTTTATCTGATCATATTTTCTCCTTCAACCTAGATGTAATACTATATTTAATATTATCATTATTTTGCAGAGTGGCCTACTCTTTTATTCCCCAATGATTGATCCAAGACTTGACATCAATCAATCTTAGGAAGCCTCTTGACTCTACCCCCCTCTGGATTAGAACTTGTGACCTTTCAGGCGGTAACACATGTTCATAACCATTAGGCCCACTCAGGCTATAGTAAAACACTTTTGGATTTTCTCTATCTTTCTCCACATTTCTCTAGAGATGTTGTAGACCCAAACTTGACAAGGATGAAATTCGCTTTAGAATTTCATCCTTTTGACTCTTCTACAAGCTTACATCCACTTTAGTATATTAAAGGTTTTTTTTAATAAGGTGATTTATTTACTAGTTGATGCATCTTAAGTTTTTTGATTAGATGTCATAGGTAAAGGTGAATATGTGAAGTGCAATAGAAAATCCCCTTTCATGGTTGGATATGAATTGTTTATATGGTTAATTAGTGACAACAAGACTATATAATCGCCACAAATTCCCAAGGCCAAATTCATTTCATGGTGTGTAAGAAAAAAAGGTTTAGGTAAAGTTGACTATGAATATTGCTTTATCAAATGATTACGAATTGAAATACATTGTAAAAATGATTTTCTTTATGAAATACCCAATGGATTATTAAGTGATGGGTGACAATTGATTAAAGCCAAGGTTGAGAACCAATGAAGGAAATTTGTGTTCAATTCATTGGAATCAAATGGAATTATAAACATGAGTGACAATGTTAAGAGGATGAACTTGCTTAACATGAAATTTGATGGTATTGGGGTTTGTCAAAATGCATGGTATAAATATTTTTATGTCCCAAGATCCACCTTCTTTAGTTACAAGAGGAAATTTTCAAATAGCGACATAACAGTGGTAAAGGGGAATTTTGGATTAGAAAAATCAAAGCCTAATACTTTAGCAATAATAAATAAATTTTGAAATAGAATTAATGAAAATTCAGATATATCTCCTCACTAAAAATTTTCAATACATTAGGATGACATAAGGATGTCATTCAGATTATTTCCTTCAATTATACATAGAAAAAGTGCATCAAAAGTGTAATGTGGACCTTGACAAGATTAAACTTCCTCTATTATCACATTCCAACTTAAGCTATATATGGAAACAAAATTTTATATAGACTACAATTACAAAGAACACACACTTTGCAAATTGTGATAAGTTCCATGAATGTAATTTACAAAAGTAGAGGCACCACTGACTCAACAATGATAAAATATTGGCACCAAATTCAAATATTTTATATTGGGTACATTACAAGTCATCACTAAGCTTATTATGCACGTAGATTGGAATTAGATAGTAATCCCATAAAATGCTTAAGCATTGTGCATGACAAGATGACTACTTCCATAGAAAGGATGAGAAGGAAGGAAAAGTTAGTTAGCACTACCTATAATCTCTTAGTTCATCTAACTAGTATGATTACACACAGGCATTGAACTGAGGGTTTTGGTCACATTCACATATCATTTCTAGATAAATGTTTACATTTAATTGTATCATCCTTATCTTTAGGCTTGAATATCTTAGAGTAACTAGTGGCTAATGAATTTGGGCATTTTTTTTAATATGAGATAGGGTCTTAAATCCATGCATTGTGCATGATTCATTTTTACAATATGAATCCTAGAAAAGTGTCAATAATATAATCTAGAGAATCCATGTAAGATTTATTAGTACCAAGATCTTCCTTTAATAAATTACAATTGATTTTATTATTTCATCTCAACAATGGTGGACGTGACAAGAAGAACTATTAAGAATTAAGTCATGCTCAAAATCTCCCTCATTAGACTTAAAAGGTGTATCAAACATAATCCTTTAAGGTATTAAAAAATCATTACAATGGATGTAGGATATTTAGAAAAAATAATTGACAAGGTTAGAACTAACAAATATGATTTTTTTTCTCATTTGATAAATCATAGTCAAAGGTTGATCATACAAATTGAGAAATTAAAAAAGAAAAAAAAACACAACATGAAAAACTAGAACAATCTATCAAAAAATATTCATTGATTAACAATAAAACAATAACCGATCCATTTGAAGTAGAGATATCTTCAAATGTCAAAGTACAAATGATGGATACAAAACTCTTAAGCAAATCCAAGTGTATCTACTAATCAAAATTCAATGATATATTGACTGACACAAGCATATGAAGAAAACATGATATCAAAAGTGAGTAAAAAAACAATAAAATTATGATAAAGAAATATCATATGTTATCAACATCCTAATTACAAGAGCATATAATTTATTCAATCAACGTATCAACATTTCTTATTCAAATTGCACTACAAAGAATATTAAGTCCCATACAATTGAGTATCAAAACAAAAGTCATATTTGAAATTATAATACAAAAAATTCTATCCAAGAATCCTATAAACATACGATTCTATAAATGATCAAATTAGTATGGATTGACCTTTCAACAATACAACAACTATTCTTAATACTTTGAATATCACTATCTCATTTCCTTTAACATGACAATAGAAAGTACAAAGCATCAAGTAAAATAATTACAAGCAAAGACAAAAAATACGTTCTTCAAATTATGCTCTGAGGACAAAACATTTAAAAAAAGAAGACAATGTAACAAACATAAAGTACATATTAAAATAATATAATATATATTCAAAGGGCACATTTCTAGAATACATCTCTATTCAAATAAGTTGTCCTTCAATATATATCTATATATAATCTCACATGCTATTGCAAGCCATTTACTTGTTTATTATTAATTACACATTTATTTATCCTTATATTTTTTTTTATGTTATCATTATTTTTTTTAATATTTTTCTTTAAATAAACTATTAATAATTAGATCCTACTATATGTTATTTAAATTACATTTTACTTCAATTATTTTAAATCTTTAATACTATTTTTAAAATTGATAAATATTTTAATAATCTTTTATTTCTTGTTTTCTAATGAAGTTGATAAAACTATAGAAGATATTCATGATAAAACTTTTCTTAGTATTTTTTTATGCGAGCTCTCTTACATAATCTATACAACATTTTATTTCTTTTGAAGAGTCAGGAAACCAATAAACTAATAATTTAGATTTATTAATTATAATATAGGAATACAGTTATGGGAGAGAAGTATCCAGTCATGACTAAACTAATAATTTGGATTTATTAATTATAATAATTATAATATAAAAATATAATTACGGGAAGGAAGTATCCATTCATGACTTGAAACAATTAATGAAAAAAAAAAGAGAGCATGGAATTTTGAGGTCCTTTCTTGAGCATGCAGTTTTGACCTATCTTTTTGATGTTGGTTTTACTGAGTTATTGTTGTATTTTTCTCTGCTCTTTTACTCATCTTTGAAAAGTGCTTAATACACATATGTATATAATTTGGTTCCCTTTGATGAATAAAATTACAAATTTTTCTGAGAAAAAAAAATAATAATATAAATATTTATTTTAAATTTTATAATTAGTAAATTTAAAATTAAAATTTAATATTATTTTAATGGTTAATTTGGTATACTTAATTTTGTAAATATAATAAAATATTCATTATCAAAAAATAATTATTTAAATAATTTTTTAATATAAAAATATAATTTATTATATTGAAAAAAATTATGTTCGAAAATACAATCAATCTATTTCACTTTATTTTACAAATACATTGAATATAAATAATAAACTAATTTAAATATCATAATAAATTTATTTAAACTTTTAAATAATATTATTCAATTAAACTAGTCTCCGTGGGGCAGTTCAATTGGTAAGTGCCGTGATATAGGGTGTTATGTATGATGAGGTTTCAAGTTCAAATCCCCCCAACTTACCGTGCCTGCGGAAGGGGCATACGTATGGCACCTGAAGAGAGAGACCGACCCAGTTACCGATTCCACCAGCATAAAAAAAAATTAAAAAAATTATTCAATTAAACTTTAACATGTAATGGAGATAGGTATATAAACAATAAATTCATTTAAATACATTAGCATAATGTAGTTTAACTAATATGTAAGATATAATAAACATCTCTAAAGTTTAGAGATTTTTATCTTAAATCTATACCAATGTGACTTCAAATATTGGATTACGATATTAAATTTTATACCAAATGTGGGTATGCATGAATCTATTTAATATTAAGTGGACGAGTCTATGTAAGAAAAAATATCTTTTGGAAAAACACTTAATAAATTCTATTAAATTTGCATAGTTTAAATTATACTATAATGTAATAAATTTATATAATTTAAATTATATTATATGGTTAATATTTTAAATCAAATATTATATTTAAGTTTAAAATTTGATAAATGTTTTTATACTTGAATAGATAAATTCTATAGTCAATCTATATTTCATATCTTTGGTTTTCAAATGTAGTTGATAATGATATTTTTTTTTGTGTTTATTATGGGAGTGGTTCTCTCATATCATGTATGTTACTTTTTTGTTTTAAGTAGTTCGTTGTATAATTAATTTGAAAGATAAGTTTTTTATCTGTTTTATGTCTTGTATTTATGAGTTAAATTGTTGTGTATGAATTCTGTGTATTTGAGAAGAATTTGTATGTTGCTATGTTGGTTTATTCGCTGCATTTCATGTCCATTTTAGCATGTTGCAGATGCATCTAATTTATGGTAATAGACAACAATTAAATATGAATGTAAATCATAGATGAAAGCTACATGAAATTGAATTAGCTATAATTTTTTTTATTTTTTGAGTATTTCGCATCGTAATGTTCCTCAGTTGGGCTGGGAGAAGTTACATTATGGTATTAGAGGGTCTGGTTCAAACTCGAGGCTTATATGGGCTCAAACCAATGCGAGTTTGACAAATTTGATGTTGTATATTTTGTCTGGGAAGAATTTGGGGAAAATGGAGAAAAAACATAGTGAAATCCTCAAATTCGTGAGCAAGATATGAGTTGAAATGACCCATGACTGTCTAAGAGAGGTTCAATCAAGTAGATGTGTAGGCTTGAAGAGATAAATTCGACTTGGAAGGTCGAAATTCATGTTTTAATGACCTTTGTAGTGATTTGTAGAGTTCAGTGAATCAACGACCGAGATCGCATTTGATTGTGAGATCAACGACCAATATTCACTTTAATAAATTTAAAAATTCATAAGGTTGCGATCGTTTGAAAGGTTGAGTAAATCAATGGCTAAGATTCATTTCGGAGGTTGGGAAAATGGATCAAATTGACGGTTTGTATTCATTTCGGTCATTGAGAGATTGGAGTAGAATCAATGGCCAAGATCATCTTTAGTGAGAGATCGACAACCCAGATTCACCTGGATTTTTTTCAAAATTTCTAAGTGCTAAAGTTCACTAAGAGAAATCAGTGACGACCAATGATTAGGTCGCCCGAATTGGCAAAGAGTTTGGGTTGCCCGAAAGAAATATCCGACGATCGATGGTTGATGGTCGGGCATCGACAAATTTGGACGAAGTTGGTAGATCAATGACTGAGATCATTTCTCATTGAGAGATCAACGGTCCAAATTCACTGGGAGTTTAGTCAAAAAATTTCGGAGTTGGCCAAAGGAAAACGCCGACGACCTAGGTCCTACAATCAGGTCATTTAGATTTGATGAAGTGTTTTCAATCACCAACGAAAATTGTCGATGGTTGGGCATCAACCGATTTAGTGAAATTTTTCGGTTGAACAAGAGAAACAACCAATGGACCGATGGTCAGGTGTTGGCCAAATTGGCGAAGTGTTCTAATCTTCCAAGAGAAATGGTCGATGGTCGATGGAGAAAAGAGGGTGATGACTTGTCATGCCACATGATCATTTGTGTGTCATGCCACATCGACATCCACGTGTGATGCCACGTCAACCAAGTTAATACCTCATGATGATATGTCATGCCACATCACCATTAACGTCGTTTTATGCTAGGTCAACAATTTCCATTTGAACAAAGAAGTTGTTGAGGTCAAGGGTTGGGTTAGCGAGTTTAACAAGGTGTTACAAGTGGTTTCCAAGAGAAATGAATAATGTTTGATGGGACGATGGTAAAGTGTCAGCCAAATTGGCGAGGAGTTTCATTCACTAATGAAAATCATCGACATCCAACGATCGATGTTCGGGTCGACCTGTTTAGCATTGTGTTGTGAATTGGTTATCAAGGGAATGGACTGATGGCCGATGATGGAGTTGGTAGTTTGGGAAAAATGTTGAGTGCATCCAAAGGAAAGTGTTGATTGATGATGGATATCAAATCAACATCTCAGATTACACCTAATTTGAAATCAACAACTCATATTTAAAGGGTTGTTATAATAGTAAAACAATAAATTTTATATGAAAATTTTCTGAATTTTTCATATTTTTTAAGGTCATTAACTTGCAAGGCAATTTTGAGGGACTAAAAAACGTTTTGAGGAGTTCTAATTTTCGAAGCTATTAGTGTTGTAGGCACTGCAAATAGTCTTTGCATCTTAAAAAAAAGAGCTCGAGTAGAGCTTTCCAACAAGCTAAGTTGTTTGCAAAATAGAGCTCATATGAGAAAGTTACAATCAAAATAGTAAGGGTAAAATTTCAGTGCTAGATTAATTCTAGAGGGAATAACTTGGTTAGAAGTTTGTTTGGGGAACAAGACCAGTATATGCTAAACTTATGAACCATAGAAAACAACCATGGAGCCATATTTAGGATCTAGGTAAGTAAAACAGTAAAAACTTCTTCGGACCATAACTTTCATCTTGGAGCTCAAATTTGAGAAAAAAAAATAGTCGATGGAAATGTATTGTGGAGGATAAGAGACCCGTGCACCTAGAATTTTGATTTGGGAAATAAAATTTCCTTTTTTTAATAAATAGATTTTTATAATAGTAAAAGAGTGGAGATTGCATCATGTAAATGTTCTAACTTTTCACTCAGAACTCAGATTGAGGCATGGGTACATCCATTGGAAATCTATCTGAGAGAGGAGTGCATTTAAGGAATACAATTATGATTTGGTGCATTATGTCCTTCATAAATTGGGATAAAGAGTAACCTGTCTTCTAAATGATGAAATGTTTTATGTTGTGCATGTTCTAACGATAATTATTACATGCACATTTCTTACATAATTAGAGGTACAAGAAAGAAACTTTGGTTCTTATATAAGGATTGGAGTCATGGAATATTCTCAAGTATTTTATAGCCATGAGGAGGAGTTCATAGGTCTTCATGTCAACATGGGTAATGCTAAGACAAAGTTTAATGGGAGAAGAGACAAACATGAGCCTATCACTATGAGAAGCTTGCATAGAGAAGTGCAAAGCTACAGAGTTGATAATGAAAGGATTATGAAGGCTCAAGAATAGATACTTCAAAGTCTGAATCTGTTGCATAAGCAAATTAAAAAAGACTCTGGCACCAAGCAAGTAACTAGTGGTAGAAAAGTGATTTCATCTAGATGTCAAAGCAAAAGGGATGGTTATGGGAATGACAGGAAGTCAAGAAGCATGAGCAGGTGCCATCATTCTTCAAGTAAATCCACTAGAAAAACTCATGCAAGTTCAATTCTAGGGAATATCCCAAGTGTGTCTCTTGTTCGGAGGCAGAGGAGAAGACACAAGGAAGACATATTGCAAGCTGAAATTAAGAAAATCAAGATACCAACTTTCAATGGTGAACATTGGAAATGAGAATAGGTCAAGGCCTGGTTGTGAAATGAAACATATTTCCAGTTACATGATTACCCTTCCAGGGTAGAAGCTAGGATTGAAACCTACTACTTGCAAGGAAAGGAAACCATGTGGTGGGATCAGCTTAAGCATGCCAAGAACCTTGATGAGAAGAGGATCTCATGGAGGAAGGTAAAATCATATTTCAAAGAGAAATATTTGTATGAGCATTACTGTGAAAGGAATATGAAAGAGTTCTTTGAACTCAAGTTGGGAACCATGCCAATTGAAGAATACGAGAAAAGGTTCTTTGAATTGTTGAAGTATGTTGAATTCATAAAAGATGAAAAATTCAAGATCCAAAGGTGTTTGAGTGGGTTACCATCCTTCTATAGTCACAAGATACAATATTATAACCCCAAAACTTGGGAATAAGCCATACATAGAGAAACACATCTTTATTAGAAGAGCAGAGGGAGGCTAGTATTCCAAAAATATTGGAATGACTAGATGAAAGGGGAAAAGGATCAGAGGCAAACAAGTTTTAAGCCACCATTTTTAAAGAATAATTCCCAAGCAAATGAGTCAGCCCAAAATGAACACAAGAATTCATATTCATTTTGGAAAAGTCCAAGGAAGCATCATGTACAATGTTGGGGATGTGAGGGAAAACACTTATATAGGGACTTCCCTCAGAAAGGTGAATGAATGAGGATTGTACACAACATTCAAGAGGATGAAACAATATAATACATGGGAGGAAACATGCCAAGGATTTATGCAACCTTGGACAACAAACAATCCAAATATCAATTCCCCCATGATTGAAGTGGAAGGTAAGATTCATAACTAGCCCATAACAATTTTAATTGATTTTGGAGCTAGCCATATTTACATAAATGATAACATTGTTGAAATATTTCACTTGCAAAGGAGTAAGCATAAGAAATCTTGGTTAGTTTAATTAGCCATGGGAGATAGGAGGAAAATCAATGAGTTTGTTAAATATTTTCTAATAGAAATGAATGGACTCAATACAAAGGTAGAAGTAAAAATCATACCATTGGGTTCATATGATTGTCTAATTGGCATGTATTGGTTGGAAAAACACCATATTGTCCTAGATTGTTACAAAAGGACAATCATGTGTCTTGATGAACAATGGAAGCAAGGAAAGATTCAATGAATTCCAAGAGTTGTAGTTTGTAGAGAGATTTCATCTATGCAATTGAAAAATATTTTTAGGAAGGGATGCCAAGTTTTTGCAACCCATATGGAAGAGGAAAACAAAGATAAAGTGGAAAGTATTGAAGAACATCCAGTCTTGAGGGATTTTGAATATGTTTTTAGGGAGATTGCATGATCTCCACCAAAGAGAGACATTGATTTTTATATTGATTTAGTTCCAGGAGTTTCCACAGTGTCCAAGACACCATATAAAATGTGCATGCTAGAATTGAAAGAGTTTTAGGTTGAGCTTGAAGAGTTGTTAAATAAGGGGTATATATGCCCAAGTGTGTTATCTTAGGGAACCCTATTTATTTTTGTATATAAGAAAGATGGAACATTAAGGATTTGTATTGATTTTAGACAGTTGAATAAGGTCAATATAAAGAACAAATATCCTTTTCCAAAGATTGATTATTTGTTTGATCAACTGAAAGGTGTAAGCATATTTTCGAAGATTGAATTGAGATTAGGTTATCATCAAGTGAGGATAAAGGAAGAAGAAATCAACAAGAAAACATTCAGGACAAGCCATGAGCATTATGAATTCACAGTAGTGCCATTTGAGTTATCAAATGCCCCAATTGTTTTTATGTGCTTGATGAATGGAATGTTCATGGATTACCTAGAAAAGTTTGTAATTGTGTTCCTAGATGATATATTCATCTACTCTAAGTCATAGGAGGAACACGAGAAAAGTTTAAGAATGGTTTTGCAAGTTTTAAGAGAGCATAAATGTATGCTAAGCTAAGTAAGTGCATCTTTTATCAAAACAAGATTCACTACTTGGGGCATATAATTTCAGCAAAATGGATTGAAGTGGATCCTGAGAAGATAGAGGCCATTAGAGGATTGCCAATGCAAATAAATGTCATGGAGTTCAGATCATTTACGGGTCTTTTCGGTTATTACCAATGATTTATGAAAGGATTTTGAAATATTGCAAGTCAAATAGCTTCTTTGCAAAAGAAGGGGGTGGAACTTTAATGGAATTCCGAGTGTGAAGAGAGCTTTCAACAACTGAAAGACATATTGAATAGTGCGGAAATATTGAAGATTGCAGATCTAAGTGAATATTTTTTGGTGTGCAATGACACATTCAAAGAAGGACTCGATGGAGTCCTTAGTCAAAAGGATCATGTGGTATGTTATGAGTCTAGAAAATTATAAGATCGTGAGAGGAATTATGCTACCCATGAACTAGAGTTAACAACAATTGTGCATACATTGAAAATGTGGAGATATTACCTCACGAGGAGGAAATTTGAGCTAAGGAAAGATCATTCCAGTCTGAAACATTTGTTTGGACAACCAACATTCAATGCTAGAAAAACTAGATGGCTAGAATTTCTAAGTGAATATGAATTTGAAATTAAGCATATAAAGGGCAAGGAAAATCAAGTGGTTGATGCACTCAGTGGGAGAGCTCATGAAGTTCAGATTGCATCCATCAACATGTACATGATTGATATGAAAGATCAAATCATTGTGGCAACAAATTCAGATCATCATTATCTAAAAATAAAAGAAACATTACAACAAGATAATTTTCAACATAAATTTAATTTTTATGAGCTACAAGAACATGGAATTCTCATGTACAAAGGAAAAGTATATGTGCCAAATTATAATGAGCTAAAAAATGTGGCGTTGAAGGAAATGCACAAAATGCCATATGATGGGCACCCGGGATATCAGAAGACAGTTGCAACCGTGAGAAGCCAGTACTTTTGGCCAGGAATGAAGAAATAAGTGACTAATTACATAGTTAGATGTTTAGAATGTCAGAAGGTAAAGACCGGGAATAGGCATCTAGCATGGTTATTACAGCCATCATCCATTTCAGAATGGAAGTGGGAAGTAGTTATGGTTGATTTTATTACAAATCTATTTAGAACAGTGAAGCACCATGATTCCATCATGGTGGTGGTGGATAAATTGAACGAGGAAACACATTTTATTCTAGTGAAGACAACATGCAAAGTAAAAAGTATTTCATAAATATATATAAAAAAAGTTTTCAGGCTACAAGGGGTGCCTAAGGTAATAGTTTCAGACAAAGATAAAAAATTTACTTCAAAATTTTGGAAGGGTTTGTTCAAAGGATTTGGGACAAATCTAAATATCAATACAACGCATCACCCAAAATTGGATGGGAAAATAGAGAGGGATAACAGAGTAATTGAGGACATGCTTAGAATGTATGTGATGGACCAACCATCAAAGTGGGGAGATTATATTCATTTAGTTGTATTTTCTTACAATAATGAGTATCGAGGCTCATTGAAAATGAGTCAATTTGAAGCATTATATGGAAAAAAGTGTAACATGTCAGTGAGTTGGGATAATCTTGTAGAAATAATAGTTGTTGGGCCATATTTGCTGAAGGAAATGGAAGTGAATATGGAAAAGGTCAAGAATAATTTAAAAGTTTCCCGACATAGACAGAAAATTTATGTAGTCAAGAATAGAGTGTTTAGATATTTCAAAGTGGGTGAACATGTGTTCTTAAAATCAAAAGAAAATAAAAGTTCACTAAGATTAGGAAGTTTCCCAAAGTTGGTAGCAACATATTGTGGACCTTTTGAAATATTATAAAATATAGGGCCAGTTGCATACATGCTATCATTTCCTGCATTCATGAGAGTGAATAATGTATTTCATGTATCATTATTAAATAAATATGTTACTGACCCTAATCACATAATTGATTAGACTGTGATCCAGGTGGAGCATGAAGGGGATTTTCGAGTGGAACCAGTACACATCCTGGACCAGCGAGTCAAAGTGATTGGGAAAAAATCCATAGAGATGGTAAAGTTTCAATGGACCTACTGCGGTCCTAAAGATGCTACAAGGAAGCATGAAGAAAACACGTGGGAAGAATACCCACAAAGTTTTGACAATTTTGAAGAAAACAAGAATGCAAGACTCCATTTTGAGCATCTAGAGTTCAGAAACTACATCTCAGAGTCCTATACAACTATGTTGGGGACCTTGATAAAAGAATAACACATTCCTTGGGTTAATATTGATGAATGAATGGTGCATTCCTTGGTTTAGTGTGTTAGCAATAATTCTTGTCTTGGGCTCGAGAGCATCTAGGTCTGCAGGTTGCGCAGTAAGCGCCCAAGCACATCGCGAAAGGACCTCTGTTCCGGTTACGAGTCAAGCGAGTGGGCGAAGTTTTGTTGTCAGCAGCCGAGATCCATCCACAAAGCAAATCGACGGTCATCAGGTTTTCGGGGCTGTCAAGTTTCCCGGATTTAACAGGAGGGAGCTCTGATGGTTCAAAGTAGACTTGGGTCGTCCAATCAAATTGGGACAGGTGGCAGCCTGTCGACATATCGCGGATCGGGGTTTCGGGGAGTAGGGAGCTCTTATCTCATTACACTTGGAAGTGCCGATCAGCGAAACGCCGAAAGCGCCTTTGGTGCCGAGCCCAGGGTCTCAGCACCAGGTCATATAAAGTGAGTGGGTGAAAGGGGGACAACCTCTTTATAATAGTAAATAATATTTGGGCCGTCCATCTGAAGGATGCACGACACGTATCTACGTCATTTCGGCGTTCAGGAGTTCGCACGGTAAGATCTCCTCATCGCTTCACATCTCGAAACCCCGAACCCCGAAATGCCGATAAGCGCCCTTCAAAGCTGGGCCTGTGGTCCTAGCATCCGGTCACGTCAAGCGATCCTGATCATGGAGGCAGCCCTCTTCTAACATCAAATGCCATCTCGACCATTCCTCTGGAGGACACGTGGCGTACAGTTGTGTTCTCGTTGTTTGATCAATCGGGATTTTAAGAAGCGTTGCATCGTGAACCCCCAGTGCCAGAAACCCTGAAGGAGTCTAGACCGTCCATCTAAAGGACACACGACACAGTAGCGGACCCCCTTTTGTTACATCTCCTGCTCCCTCCGCTTACTGCCTTCCATCATGTGTCTTCCCCTGTCACGTCCCCCGCTTCTCTTCTACCTTTCGCTACCATCCACCTGTACCTCCATACTCTACGCCACTCCCACCTATGTTGTGTCCTCAGTCCCCAACTTGTTGCATTGCGGCCTCATTGTCACCTTCTTGCGATACATCGCCTCACCATCGGGTGTCCCAGCCTCCGTTTCTTCGCCACCTAGTGCTTCCACCTCTACACCTCTCGTCTCACCCTCATCCATGTCCTCCATAGGGGTCCCATCATAGCAGTCCAAAAAAGAAGAACCCAAAGAAAATCTGCCACGTCGTCCGAATACAAAGTTGACCGAAGCCATTCCTAATCCCAAGGAAGTAGTTATTGTGGTAGTTGACGGTGGTTGAACGTTATCCTCTTCCATAAATAGAAGGCCAGGAAAGGACCAAGCGTAGAGGTAGACTGACAGCCCATCCTGATAGAGATTGCATCTGATGAACGACTGCATGGGCAGTCTGTCCAGCGTCTTCGTGCACCTCCTGATAGAGAAGCTCTTCAACGTCAAGCATTGAATTCATGATATGATCGTGCCTGAGTCAGCTCCAAGTATATGTAGGCATTTTTGCCATTTTGTAAAGGATCGATGGTTGAGCAGAGCTCCCTACTATAATGTTTTAACAACTATTCTAGCTTTCAGCTTATGCATCTGTATATGAGATTTCTTGTTTTATGACAAACAGTTTCCTTACTCTGTCTATGTTTTCGTCTCATACCAGAGAGTTCATGATCGAATGATTCGCATGAATTGTTACAGTTATGTTATGATAAAGGATTTGTCGTTGCATTATTGTATTCCCTGGTCTTCTGTGTTTGAATGTAAGCTGATCTTGTGTTTGGGCACTTTCTTCTCCAGTCTGTTAGGAACCTGATGTTTATGACAGACTCTCGCACTCTTCTCATGCAAGTCTTCCACCTGTTCACCCTTTACTACAACTCACTGTCTGAAATTTACGCAAGACCTCACTTGCTCATGCATTCCTGGCCTGGTTTCAGAGTTGGAACACTATTATTCTAAGTTTACTTACATCTGATCATCCCTTTATAAACAATCGTGACATAAACTGATGGGCGTCGGGCTCTGCTCCTGTTAGCAATCCAGGAGTGACTTCCGTCGCCAACATTTTTGGTGCCGTTGCCGTGGACGAAGTTGAAGATTTTCCCTAGGTAGAACGACATTGAGCTTATGATTCTCAAGGTGCATCAGACATCAGAGCCCTTAAAGATTGCCACTGTGCATCTGGCGACTCCACTGTGGTGACTCCATTGTTTCCACATCACTGTTTCAGCTGTGACTACTATTAGCACACCTGAAAGCTGACCCTAAGAAGCTTTCTCGAGAAGGTTTCAGCAGCTGCTTTCTCAGCCTGAGAAGCTTCCTAGGGTAACGACAATGTTAAGATCTAGCCTTTGATGGTGAACAAGGACCATACACACTTGAAGCTGCGCATCTTTCACCCGGTGAATCCATGATTCGAGGATCGATTGGCGACTCCACTAGTTCCATATGGAGAAAATTATGGCTCAAAGGTTTTCTTTCTGTGACTTTTCTCAGATAGTTAGTTTTTCTAATGCACTTCCTGATAGAGACATCTAGGAAGATTTCCTCCCTGAATTTCAGACAAAGAGTTGGGAGGTACCAGCTAAGCATTTACTGTACTTCCATGAAGCTATTCACCGACACAATATCACGCATGAGGATGTCCAGATTAAGCTCTTCAGG